>JAVSCE010017537.1:0-11384 GCA_032199065.1 Smutsia gigantea
AGTGGTGTGTTGAAGTCTCCTAAGATGAATGCATTGCTGTCTATTTCTCCTTTAATTCTGTTATTATTTGTCTCACATATGCTGGCGCTCCTGTGTTGGGTGCATATATATTTATAATGGTTATATCTTCTTGTTGGACTGACCCCTTTATCATTATGTAATGTCCTTCTTTATCTTTTGCCACTTTCTTCGTTTTGAAGTCTATTTTGTCTGATACAAGTACTGCAACACCTGCTTTTTTCTCTTTGTTGTTTGCATGAAATATCTTTTCCATCCCTTCACTTTTAGTCTGTGTATATCTTTGGATTTGAGGTGAGTTTCTTGTAGGCAGCATATAGATGGGTCTTGCTTTTTTATCCATTCTGTTACTCTGTGTCTTTTGATTGGTGCATTCAGTCCATTTACATTTAGGGTGATTATTGATAGGTATGTACATATTGCCATTGCTGGCTTTAGATTCATGGTTACCAAGGGTTCAAGGTTTGCTTCTTTACTATCTAACAATCTAACTTAACTTTCTTGTTACGTTATTGTAAACACAGTCTGATGTTTCTTTCTTTCTCTCCCTTCTTATTCCTCCTCCTCCATTCTTTCTATAATAGGTGTTTTATTCTTTGCCTTTAGTTAGTATTTGGATGTTCTGATTTCTTTGCTATGATTTTTTTTTCTCTGGTGACATCTTTTTACCCTTAGGTGTGCTTCCATCTAGAGCAGTCCATTTAAGATATCCTGTAGTGGTGGTTTATGAGAGGCAAACTCTCTTAACTTTCGTTTGTCTGGAAATTGTTTAATCCCTGCATCATATTTAAATGATAATCGTTCTGGATACAATATTCTTGGTTCGAGGCCCTTCTGTTTCATAACGTTAAATATATCATGCCATTTTCTTCTGGCCTGTAAGGTTTCTGTTGAGAAGTCTGATGATAGCCTGATGGGTTTTCCTTTGTAGGTGATCTTTTTTCTCTCTCTAGCTACCTTTAATACCCTGTCTTTATCTTTGATGTTTGCCATCTTAATTATTATGTGTCTTGGTGTTGTCTTCCTTGGGTCCCTTGTGTTGGGAGATCTTTGAGCTTCGGTGGACTGCGAGACTATTTCCTTCCCCAGCGAGGGAAAGTTTTCAGCAATTATTTCTTCAAAGACAATTTCTGTCCCTTTTTCTCTCTCTTCTTCCTCTGGTACTCCTATAATGTGAATATTGTTCCGTTTGGATTGGTCACACAGTTCTCTTAAGATTCTTTCATTCCTAGAAATCCTTTTATCTCTCTCTGCCTCAGCTGCTCTGTACTCCTGTTCTCTGTTTTCTATTCCATTAACAGTCTCTCGCATCTCATCCATTCTGCTGTTAAGCCCGTCGATCGCTTGTCTGATTTCTGTATTGTCTTTCTTCAGTTCCCTCACTTCCTCCCTCAGCTCTTGCACATTTCTCTTTAGGTCCATCAGCATGGTTATGACTTTTATTTTGAATTCTTTTTCAGGGAGGCTGTGCATTTCCATCCCTTCAGACTCCCTTCTGGGGTTGTCTGGCTGATTTTGGTCTGAACCATACTCCTCTGTCTTTTCATGGCTGTATAATTTGGTCACTGATAGTTGCCACGTATGTCAGCTGGGCTCTTTACGACTTTAAAAAGAGAAGAAAAAAAGAGAGAGAAAAAAAAAGATAAAAAAAGAAAAAAAAGAAAGGAAAAAAAGAAAGAAAGAAAAGAAAAAACAAAAACAAAACAAAAAACAAAACAAAACAATAAAATAAAAAAAATGCCCACCGGACGTAGATTCTGTGGGAATGCTCTAGGTGGCGCTATTGCCCCACTATTCCACAGCTGTGACTGTGCCCCTCCGCAGGGCCCTTTATCACTCTGGCAGGGGTGGGAACGAGTAGGAGGCTATTGATCTCAGTGAGAAGTGTTAAGTATGGCTACGCTTCCTCAGTCGCCAGCTAAGGCGTCTGAAACTCCCCAGGACTCCCAGCCTGCTCGGCTGAGTGTGCTGGGGCGATCCGGCTCCTCCGCTGGGCTCCTGTCTCTTTAAGACCGCTGAAGAAAGCACGCACTTTTTTTTTTTTCCTTCCCGGGAGCCGGCTGCAAGCACCCTGGAGCGTTCCCCGCTCAGATCCTGCCCCTCTGTCTCTCCAATCTCCGCTGCACTGCGCAATGTGGGTCAGCGCTCCCCGCGCAGATCACCGGGGCTGGCTACTTCGCGGGGTGTGCTTCCACTCCCTCCCGGCTCTGAATCCTCTCCTCCCGCCGGTGCGCTGGGGTGGGGAGGGCTCGGGTCCCGCCGGGTCGCGGCTCCGTATCTTACCCGCCTCTTGGGGTGCCGAGTCCTCTCGGGTGTAGCTGCACGCTGTGCGCTTTCCTGTGTATTCTCGTCTCTCTTTTAGGAATAGATGTATTTTCTGTGTTTTCGTAGATAAATATAGTGTTGAGAAGAGATTTCTGCCGCCCTGCTAACACCGCCATCTTCCCGGAAGTCGACAGATTTTTTTTTTATATAATTTATTTTGGTATCATTAATTTACAATTACATATGCAATATTAAGGTTATTAAACTACCCCTTCATCAGGTCTCCCCCACCAACCCCATTACAGTCACTGTCCATCAGCACAGTGAGATGCTATACCATCACTACTTGTCTTCTCTGAGTTGTACAGCCCTCCCCGTGCCCCCCCAACATTATGTCTGCTATTCGTAATGCCCCTTTTTCCCTCTTATCCCTCCCTTCCCACCTATTTTCCCCAATCCCTTTCCCTTTGGTAACTATTAGTCCGTTCTTGGGTTCTGTGAGTCTGCTGCTGTTTTGTTCCTTCAGTTTTTTTTCTTTGTTCTTATACTCCACGTATGAGTGAAATCATTTGATACTTGTCTTTTTCGGCTTGGCTTATTTCACTGAGTATAATACCCTCTAGCTCCATCCATGTTGTTGCAAATGGTAGGATTTGTTTTCTTCTTATGGCTGAATAATATTCCATTGTGTATATGCACCACATCTTTTTTATCCATTCATCTACTGATGGACACTTAGGTTGCTTCCATTTCTTGGCTATTGTAAATAGTGCTGCAATAAACATAGGGGTGCATCTGTCTTTTCAAACTGGGCTGCTGCATTCTTAGGGTAAATTCCTAGGAGTGGAATTCCTGGGTCAAATGGTATTTCTATTTTGAGTTTTTGAGGAACCTCCATACTGCTTTCCACAATGGTTGAACTAATTTGCAGTCCCACCAGCAGTGTAGGAGGGTTCCCTTTTCTCCACATCCTCGCCAACATTTGTTGTTGTTTGTGTTTTGGATGTTGGCCATCCTCACTGGTGTGAGGTGATATCTCATTGTGGTTTTAATCTGCATTTCTCTGATGATTAGCGATGTGGAGCATCTTTTCATGTGCCTGTTGGCCATCTGAATTTCTTCTTTAGAGAAGTGTCTATTCATGTGCTCTGCCCATTTCTTAATTGGATTATTTGCTTTTTGTTTGTTGAGGTGTGTGAGTTCTTTATATATTTTTGATGTCAACCCCTTATCAGATATGTCATTTATGAATATATTCTCCCATACTGTAGGTTCTCTTTTTGCTCTACTGATGGTGTCCTTTGCTGTACAGAAGCTTTTCAGCTTGATATGGTCCCACTTGTTCATTTTTGCTTTTGTTTCCCTTGCCCGGGGAGATATGTTAATGAAGAAGTCGTTCATGTTTATGTCCAAGAGATTTTGGCCTATGTTTTTTTCTAAGAGTTTTATGGTTTCATGACTTACATTCAGGTCTTTGATCCACCTTGAGTTTACCTTTGTGTATGGGGCTAGACAGTAGTCAGTTTCATTCTCTTACATGTAGCTGTCCAGTTTTTCCAACACCAGCTGCTGAAGAGGCTGTCATCTCCCCATTGTATATCCAAGGCACTTTTATCAAATATTAATTGACTGTATATGTTTGGGTTAATGTTTGGATTTTCTATTCTGTTCCACTGGTCTGTGGGTCTGTTTTTGTGCCAATACCAAATTGTGTTGATTACTGTGGCTTTGTAGTAGAGCTTGAAGTCATGGAGCGTAATTCCCCCTGTTTTATTCCTCCTTCTCAGGATTGATTTGGCTATTCGGGGTCTTTTGTGGTTCCATATGAATTTTAGAATTATTTATTCCAGTTCATTGAAGAAAGCTGTTGGCAGTTTGATAGTGATTGCGTTGAATCTGTAGATTGCTTTAGGTAGTATAGCCATTTTCACAATATTTATTCTTCCTAGCCAAGAGCATGGGATGCATTTCCATTTGTTAGTGTCCTCTTTAATTTCTCTTAGGAGTGTCTTGTAGTTTTCAGAGTACAGGTCTTTCACTTCCTTCGTTAGGTTTATTCCTAGGTATTTTATTCTTTTTGATGCAATTATGAATGGAATTGTTTTTCTGATTTCTCTTTCTGTTAGTTCATCGTTAATGTACAGGAAAGCAACAGATTTCTGTGTGTTAATTTTGTATCCTGCAACTTTGCTGAATTCCGATATTAGTTCTTGTAGTTTTGGAGTGGAGTCTTTTGGGTTTTTTATGTACAGTATCATGTCATCTGCAAATAGGGACAATTTGACTTCTTTACCAATCTGGATGCCTTGTATGCCTTTGTTTTGTCTAATTGCCATGGCTAGGACCTCCAGTACTATGTTGAATGACAGTGGAGAGAGTGGGCATCCCTGTCTTGTTCCCAATCTTAGATGAAAAGCTTTCAGCTTCTCACTGTTAAGTATGATGTTAGCTGTGGGTTTGTCATAAATGGCCTTTATGATGTTGAGGTACTTGGCCTCTATACCCATTTTGTTGAGAGTTTCAATCATGAATGGATGCTGAATTTTGTCAAATGCTTTTTCAGCATCTATGGAGATGATCATGTAGTTTTGTTCTTCTTTTTGTTGATGTGGGGTATTGACAGATTTAAGCAAAATAAAAACAGGCTGGCTTTTCCTGAATATATTAATGCCGCAGGTTACCATTCAGTAAAACCATGAATGAATAGAGGAAAAATTTAATTATCTCCAAGGTTTTCAAAGACATAATACATTTTCTTGTTGCTTACAGACAAGATAATGAATGGATGGATAAAAATCTTCTTTGCTGATTAGCTTTATCACACATTTGTACCTAAAAGAAGCAACAACTTTTTTAAAAAGAAAGAATCATATGAAGGTAACAAACTATTCTGACAGAAATCTGTAAAATTTTTTCTGAGAAAAAAGGATTAATATCTGGTAATATTTTTGTCATTTTCCTGCCTACCAATGTTACCCCTTTGATTCAACTATGGAGTAGAGTATTGCAGGGCATAGAAATGTCAATACAGAAGGAATTTCCTGAAGGGTTAATCTAACTTGTAGATAATAAATGTATTTTCAATCTTTATTGCAATATTAGATACAATTTTAATATTTTTATACATTTGAACCTTGAACAACATGGATTTGAACTGTGTTGGTCCACTTCAACACAGGTTTTTTCAATAAACATTGGAAAATTTTTTGGAGATTTGTGACACTTTGAAAATACAGTTTAAATTTTCTCCAGCTTAATTTATTATAAGAATACAGTATATAATACATATACAAAATATCTGCTAATCAACCATTTATGTTATCAGTAAGGCTTCCAGTCAACATTGGGGGTAATTTTTAATGTGAAACTAAGACTGGAACCTAGTATCTTTCCTTTAAAATCAAAAATTTTAAGTATAGTTTACATTCAATAAAATTTATCAATTTTAAGTGGGCAATTCAGTAACTTCTGACAAATGAATACAGCCATGTAACCACTATCATAATCATGATATACAACATTTCCATCACCCAAAAGTTCAGTCATGCCCCACTTTCCTCTCCCCTAGCAGCCAACTGATATACTTTCTATCACTACAGCTTCAGGCTTTCTAAATTTTATATACCTGGAACTGTGTTGTATGTACTCTTTATGGTCTGGCTTATTTAGCATAATGCTTTTGGGATAAAGCCATGTTGCTAGGCTATTGTTTCTACTGTTGAATAGTATTCCATTGTATGGATATACAAAAATTTCATTTTTTTAATCACCCATCTGAAAGGCATTTGGGTTGTCTCCAGGTATACGGCTATTCTGAATAAAGCTGCTCTAAATATTCAAGTACAAGTCTTTATGTGAACATGTATTTTTCATTTCTCTAAAACAAATACCAAGGAACAGAATTACTGAATCTTATGATTACGCGTATGATAAACTTTAAAAGAAAGTGTTTTCCAAAGTGGCTATATCATTTTGAATTCCCATCAGCAATGTAAGAGTTATAGTTGTTCTCTGTAGACACTTGGTATTGTCAATCTTCTACTTTTAGCCATTTTAGTGTATGTAGCAGCATTCCTTGGGTTTTAATTTGCATTTCCCTAAGGACTAAATGATAATAAGTATATAAACAACTGTTCTTAAGGCAAGAAAACCACTAGGGAAAAGGTACTTCATCTTTTGGTTCTTTTTTCAAGAAGGTAACAATGTTGTATCACCTATCACCCCGCATGACACATTCATCACTCCACCATAATGATAAACAAGCAAAAAAACATGCACACATAAAACTTTTCAAAAACACTTCCGGGAAGATGGCGGTGTGAGCAGGGCGGCAGAAATCTCCTCCCAACACTATATTTATCTACGAAAACACAGAAAATACATCTATTCCTAAAAGAGAGACGAGAATACACAGGAAAGCGCACAGCGTGCAGCTACACCCGAGAGGACTCGGCACCCCAAGAGGCGGGTAAGATACGGAGCCGCGACCCGGCGGGACCCGAGCCCTCCCCCACCCCAGCGCACCGGCGGGAGGAGAGGATTCAGAGCCGGGAGGGAGTGGAAGCACACCCCGCGAAGTAGCCAGCCCCGGTGATCTGCGCGGGGAGCGCTGACCCACATCGCGCAGTGCAGCTGAGATTGGAGAGACAGAGGGGCAGGATCTGTGCAGGGAAAGCGCCAGGGTGCTTGCAGCCGGCTCCGGGAAGGAAAAAAAAAAGTGCGCGCTTTCCTCAGCGGTCTTAAAGAGACAGGAGCCCAGCGGAGGAGCCGGATCGCCCCAGCACACTCAGCCCAGCAGGCTGGGAGTACTGGGGAGTTTCAGACGCCTTAGCTGGCGACTGAGGAAGCGTAGCCATACTTAACACTTCTCACTGAGATCAACAGCCTCCTATTCGTTCCCACCCCTGCCAGAGCGATAAAGGGCCCTGCGGAGCTGCACAGTCACAGCTGTGGAATAGTGGGGCAATAGCGCCACCTAGAGCATTCCCACAGAATCTACGTCCGGTGGGCATTTTTTTGTTTTTTTTTGTTTTGTTTTTGTTTTTTCTTTTCTTTCTTTTTTTCCTTTTTTTTCTTTTTTTCTCTTTTTTTTCTTCTCTTTTTAAAGTCTTAAAGAGCCCAGCTGACATACGTGGCAACTATCAGTGACCAAATTATACAGCCATGAAAAGACAGAGGAATATGGTTCAGACCAAAATCAACCAGACAACCCCAGAGAGGGAGTCTGAAGGGATGGAAATGCACAGCCTCCCTGAAAAAGAATTTAGAATAAAAGTCATAACCATGCTGATGGACCTACAGAGAAATGTGCAAGAGCTGAGGGAGGAAGTGAGGGAACTGAAGAAAGACAATACAGAAATCAGACAAGCGATCGACGGGCTTAACAGCAGAATGGATGAGATGCGAGAGACTGTTAATGGAATAGAAAACAGAGAACAGGAGTACAGAGCAGCTGAGGCAGAGAGATAAAAGGATTTCTAGGAATGAAAGAATATTAAGAGAACTGTGTGACCAATCCAAACGGAACAATATTCGCATTATAGGAGTACCAGAGGAAGAAGAGAGAGAAAAAGGGATAGAAAGTGTCTTTGAAGAAATAATTGCTGAAAACTTTCCCTCGCTGGGGAAGGAAGTAGTCTCGCAGTCCACTGAAGCTCATAGATCTCCCAACACAAGGGACCCAAGGAAGACAACACCAAGACACATAATAATTAAGATGGCACAGATCAAAGATAAAGACAGAGTATTAAAGGCAGCTAGAGAGAGAAAAAAGATCACCTACAAAGGAAAACCCATCAGACTATCATCAGACTTCTCAAGAGAAACCTTACAGGCCAGAAGAGAATGGCATGATATATTTAACGTTATGAAACAGAAGGGCCTCTAACCAAGAATATTGTATCCAGCACGATTATCATTTAAATATGATGGAGGGATTAAACAATTTCCAGATAAACGAAAGTTAAGAGAATTTGCCTCTCATAAACCACCACTACAGGATATCTTAAATGGACTGCTCTAGATGGAAGCACACCTAAGGCTAAAAAGATGTCACCAGAGGGAAAAAAAATCATAGCAAAGAAAGCAGACCATCCAAATACCAACTAAAGGCAAAGAATGAAACACCTATTATAGAAAGAATGGAGGAGGAGGAATAAGAAGGGAGAGAAAGAAAGAAACATCAGACTGTGTTTACAATAACTTAACAAGAAAGTTAAGTTAGATTCTTAAATAGTAAAGAAGCAACCCTTGAACCCTTGGTAACCACGAATCTAAAGCCAGCAATGGCAATAAGTACATACCTATCAATAATCACCCTAAATGTAAATGGACTGAATGCACCAATCAAAAGACACAGAGTAACAGAATGGATAAAAAGCAAGACCCATCTATATGCTGCCTACAAGAAACTCACCTCAAATCCAAAGATATACACAGACTAAAAGTAAAGGGATGGAAAAAGATATTTCATGCAAACAACAAAGAGAAAAAAGCAGGTGTTGCAGTACTTGTATCAGACAAAATAGACTTCAAAACCAAGAAAGTAGCAAAAGATAAAGAAGGACATTACATAATGATAAAGGGGTCAGTCCAACAAGAAGATATAACCATTATAAATATATATGCACCTAACACAGGAGCGCCAGCATATGTGACACAAATACTAACAGAATTAAAGGAGGAAATAGACAGCAATGCATTCATCTTAGGAGACTTCAACACACCACTCACTCCAGAGGACAGATCAACCAGACAGAAGAAAATAAGTAAAGACACAGAGGCACTGAACAACACACTAGAACAGATGGACCTAACAGACATCTACAGAACTCTACACCCAAAAGCAACAGGATACACATTCTTCTCAAGTGCACATGGAACATTTTCCAGAATAGACCACATACTAGGCCACAAAAAGAACCTCAGTAATTTCAAAAATATTGAAATCCTACCAACCAACTTCTCAGATCACCAAGGTATAAAACTAGAAATAAATTTTAAAAAGAAATCAAAAAAGCTCACAAATACATGGAGACTTAACAACACTCTCCTAATTAATCAATGGGTTAACGACCAAATCAAAACAGAAATCAAAGAATATATGGAGACTAATGACAACAACAACACAAAGCCACAACTTCTGTGGGACGCAGCAAAGGCAGTTCTAAGAGAAAGTATATTGCAATCCAGGCCTATTTAAAGAAGGAAGAACATTCCCAAATGAATAGTCTAAAGACACAATTACTGAAATTGGAAAAAGAAGAACAAATGAGGCCCAAAGTCACCAGAAGGAGGGACATAATAAAGATTAGAGAAGAAATAAATAAAATTGAGAAGAATAAAACAATAGAAAAAAATCAATGAAACCAAGAGCTGGTTCTTTGAAAAAATAAACAAAATAGATAAACCCCTAGCCAGACTCATTAAGAGAAAAAGAGAATCTACACACATAAACACAATCAGAAATGAGAAAGGAAAAATCACGACGGACCCCACAGAAATACAAAGAATCATAAGAGAATATTATGAGAATCTATATGCTAACAAGCTGGAAAACATAGAAGAAATGGACAATTTCTTAGAAAAATACAACCTTCCAAGACTGACCAAGCAAGAAACAGAAAAACTAAACAGACCAATCACCAGTGACGAAATCGAATTGGTAATCAAAAAACTACCCAAGAACAAAACCCCTGGGCCTGATGGATTCACCTCTGAATTCTACCAGACATATAGAGAAGAAATAACACCGATTCTCCTTAAAGTTTTCCAAAAAATAGAAGAGGAGGGAATACTTCCAAACTCATTCTATGAAGCCAGCATCACTCTAATACCAAAACCGGGCAAAGACCTCACCAAAAAAGAAAATTACAGACCAATATCCCTGATGAACGTAGATGCAAAAATACTCAACAAAATATTAGCAAACCGAATTCAAAAATACATCAAGAGGATCATACACCATGATCAAGTGGGATTCATCCCAGGGATGCAAGGATGGTACAACATTCGAAAATCCATCAACATCATCCACCACATCAACAAAAAGAAGAACAAAAACCACATGATCATCTCCATAGATGCTGAAAAAGCATTTGACAAAATTCAGCATCCATTCCTGATTAAAACTCTCAACAAAATGGGTATAGAGGGCAAGTACCTCAACATCATAAAGGCTATATATGACAAACCCACAGCTAACATCATACTTAACGGCGTGACGCTGAAAGCTTTTCATCTAAGATCTGGAACAAGACAAGGATGCCCACTCTCTCCACTGTTATTCAACATAGTACTGGAGGTCCTAGCCACAGCAATCAGACAAAACAAAGAAATACAAGGCATCCAGATTGGTAAAGAAGAAGTCAAATTGTCACTATTGCAGATGACATAATATTGTACATAAAAAACCCTAAAGACTCCACTCCAAAACTACTAGAACTAATATCTGAATTCAGCAAAGTTGCAGGATACAAAATTAACACAGAGAAATCTGTTGCTTTCCTATACACTAATGATGAACTAACAGAAAGAGAAATCAGAAAAACAATTCCATTCACAATTGCATCAAAAAGAATAAAATACCTAGGAATAAACCTAACGAAGTGAAAGACCTGTACTCTGAAAACTACAAGACACTCCTAAGAGAAATTAAAGAGGACACTAACAAATGGAAAAGCATCCCATGCTCTTGGCTAAGAAGAATCAATATTGTCAAAATGGCTATACTACCTAAAGCAATCTACAGATTCAATGCAATCCCTATCAAACTACCAACAGCTTTCTTCAATGAACTGGAACAAATAATTCTAGAATTCATATGGAACCACAAAAGACCTCGAATAGCCAAAGCAATCCTGAGAAGGAGGAATAAAACAGGGGAATTACACTCCCTGACTTCAAGCTCTACTACAAAGCCACAGTAATCAAGACAATTTGGTATTGGCACAAAAACAGACCCACAGACCAGTGGAACAGAATAGAAAAATCCAAACATTAACCCAAACATATACAGTCAATTAATATTTGATAAAAGTGCCTTGGATATACAATGGGGAGATGACAGCCTGTTCAGCAGCTGGTGCTGGAAAAACTGGACA
>JAVSCE010017538.1:0-118784 GCA_032199065.1 Smutsia gigantea
ACCAAAGGGAAAGGGACTGGGGAAAACGGGCGGGAAGGGAGGGATAAGAGGGAAAAAGGGGCATTACGATTAGCAGATGTAATGTTGGGGGGGCACGGAGGGCAGTACAACTCAGAGAAGACAAGTAGTGATTCTATAGCATCTCACTACGCTGATGGACAGTGACTGTAATGGGGTTGGTGGGGGGACCTGATGAAGGGGTAGTTTAATAATCGTAATATTGCACATGTAATTGTAAATTAATGATAATAAAATAAATTATATTAAAAAAACAATAGAAAAATGAACAGAAGACTGAATGAGCACTTCACAAAAGTTTTTACAGCCAATAAAAATAAATAATGGAGCTCAAACTCAGTAGTTATCGGGAGAATGAAATTTAAAACCACAGTGTGAAGCCACTTACACAACCACCAGAATGGCTCAACTTGGAAAATGTTGTCGACACCAAGCGGAGATGAAGCAGCTGGGTTTCTCATGCTGCAGAACAGATTGGTACAACCACTTGGGGCATCTGGACAAAAGCCTACTCCCTTACCTGCCTATTCTACTCAGAGAAACACCCAAGAGAATTTAGTGCATTTGCCCTGGAAGACAGGTATAAAGAATATACATAAGCAACATTCCAATGACCCCAGACTGAAAATAACCCAAGTGTCCGCCAGCAGTAGCATGGATAAGCGAGTTGTGGTATATTTTTAAAATGGAATATGCTGTAGCAGCAAAAATGAATGAACTACTGCCACATGCAAGAACATGGATAAATTTCATAAATGCTGAGTGTTAGAAACCAGAGGAAATGGATTACAAACTATATAATTCCATATAAAAGTTTAGTACAGGCAGAACTAACCTATCGTATTAAATATGAGATATTGATCCCCCATGAGCAGAGTGGTGAGTAGTGACAAAAAAGCACAGGGGTCCAGGGGCTCTGGGGATGCTGCTAATATTCTCCTGACCTAGAAGGTAGTTGCATAAATATATTTTGCTTTGGGAAAAATTCATCTACTATACATTATGATTGGTGCATTTTTCTATATGAATTTATACTTCAAAACCATTTTACAAACTGGAAAAAAACTTTGATAAATATTGGTGGAGGTATGTGGGGAGATGCGTACTCTATATTGAGGATGGAAGTGTACATGTACATATCTTTGGAAGTTAATTTGGTCATATCTGTACAAGTTGAAATGCCATATATATCTTTGGAACAAGCAATTTTACTTCTGTGATTTTTACAGTTATGCTTCCACACATGCACAAAGATGAATGTGCAAGAATATCCATTGCCATGTTATTTTTAAACTCAAATGTCAAGGAGGGGGGCTGTTTGAATAACTTACGGGGTATCTAATCAGCACAACCAGTGTGAAGCAAACGTTGACCCAGCCTGGCCCAAATCCTTAAGCCTCGTTCTGGGTTTAGTATGCTGGAATGTCCCTGGAAGGACACATCCGAGGAGCGGGCAGTGGGGGTCATCTCTGGCCAGCCACTGGGAGACGGGGTAGCAAAGGTGTGAGAATTACCCTCTTGTTCCTTTTGAATTTTGTGTCATGTCCGAATGTAAACTCATTAATCCAAACAGAAGTGATGGTGTCTGGAACTGACAGTACCATAGGATGCCAGAGAAGGGCAGAGATTCAGAGGCCATCAGCTCCAACCCTTCATTAGGCACAGGGGGAGACTGGGGCACCCAGGGCCCACATTCCTTCAGGATGGGAACTACATTATCTGGGAGGGCAACACAGCCAGGCATCATCAGCCTTCCACCTGCATGCAGATGCAGCTCTCAGATAGCAGCTCCGCCCTGGGAAATGTGCACAAAGCAGGTTTTCTGGGGGAGGGTGCCCATGACAAGGGGTGGGGAGGGAAGGCAATCACCAAGGGTCCTGCATGACATCCTGGGCAGACCGCAGAACGGGGAAATAGGAAGGAACTATTGACGACATTCTCCTCCTCCAAAGTAGGCTCGATGAAGAAGAACTGGTTGGACCCAGTGGCTTCTCTTAACTGAATCTCAGTTTCTACACCATTCATTCATTCCATCACTCATCAGTATTTTTGCATGCCTACCGGGCATACGCTCTGGGCTTGGCCTGAGGAATTGAACCACACACACACACGATCCTTACAGAGCTTATGAGTTATAGCATATATTGGCGCAGAGGGTCTTAATGATGACCACTGACAAAGCTTTTTTTTTAAAGGTTCTGTTACAGTTTAATGAAATGTGAATGTAGCATTAAAGTGTATTTTTGTCTTTTGTGCTCATCTGAAATGTCTTGAATTTCCTCCCCAAATTTATTTTGGTATAACTGCACTTTAATGTATACAAATTGGTTTTGACATACAAACTATCCCCACATTCAAAATCCGTCACCCCCACAAGTTTTCTTGTCCCTTTTATCCCCCCTGCCTTCCATCACCATCTCCAACTACTGTTCTAGAGAAAATCCTTTCGGAAATCAGAAAGTCTATCATTCCTTTGCTATGTTCTCAGGCCAGTCCTCCCAGGACAGAGTGAAGGAGCACGAAGGGGAATGAAGAAACACCAGGAAGGGGGGGCAAATATGGCGATACAGAGGCTGGTGGAATTATAACTGAAGAGCAGAAAGCTGTAGCCGTGTATCAGCATTTAACCCTCACAGCAAACTTAAGGAAACGGGGGCATTATCACCCTTTCATGAGTGAGGACTTGGACCTCAGAGAGGGGAAGGAACCAGTCCAGGGTAGTAAGTGGCAAAGCTGGAGCTCGGTTGGCCTGGGTCCAAAGCCTACACACCCTCAGCTAAGTGCTTTCCCTCCAGACCCTGGGGCCACCACCAGCACTGGCTGCTCCCACTGAGGTCCCCACCTGGGCCCCCAGGGCTGGCCCGCCCCATGTGCACCAAGTCCAGCTCCATGCCCTGTGGGATTCTTGGCACCCCTGTCGTTGTCACAAAGGAATCCAGAAGGGCCCAGGGGCCTGGAACATTGACTTCCCAGCCAACCTGTGGCCAGGCCAACCAGAAGGCTGCTGTGACCCCAGCAGAGCGCCCCAACATTTGCAGGGCACCTCCCAGGGAAACCCCAAAGCTTAAACACTCTGGAAGAGGACCCACACTGGGGACATTCAAATGCCACCTAAAACCAACACAAAAACACATACACACTCTTACCATTTTGCTTTTGAAAACCTATGAAGTTATGTGCCAGTGCTTTACTGTCTCCCTGGCCCCAACCTGACTGTGTGAGATGCGAGGATTAAGCAGAGGCTAAGGGATGGGGAGAGGGCCAAGGATGGGGTGTGGGGAGCAAGGTGAGGTGGGATGAGGTGTCTCGGGGAGTGCTCTGAGACATACTACTTGGTAACTTAAAAAACAACCAGAGGTTTTACATTGCAGGGCCCATTTTGGCCCATCCACACTAAAATGGCTGTGTCTAGGTGGCTGAGAGAACATGCCAAGCCCTCTCTGAGCTTCAGCTTCCTCAGGAAATGTGGGGTAGAAATGCAAAAAGCATCTGGGAACAAAATGCATTTAAAGAGAGGAGGCTTCCCGGAAGAGGAGCCCGCACTGCTGAAGCTCACAGACCTCAGCTCCTCCAGGAGCTGAGGGACAGAGGCTGGGGTGCACAACCCACTTTATGGGACAAACTGAAGGGAAGAATAGTGCCTCAAAATCTCAAGGGACTGGTGCTAGAGCTACCAGATTTCCTGAGCGATGCACAGTTGGGGATGAGGATTCCTGACTCAGTTTCCCCCTCTGCAGCTCCTAGAGTACCAGGGAGGAGGACTATGCTGGACTGAGAATGGAGGGTGCCCAGCCCAGTGCCTGGCACATAGAAGGATCTCATTCAGTGATGGGGCTCTGCTGCCCCACTGCCACCCTGTCGGCACCCCCTGAAATACAGGTCGTTGGACTGAGGGGAGCTAGTTCCAGGGTGCTGTGGGAATGTTGAATCAGCCTCAGAATACCGTGCCTGGCCTGACTCACAGTTTTGACTTCAAAAAGATAGCTCCTCTATACTGTAGGATTCCTTGACTGCAATCGTGTGGGGGCAGGATGGCCCGAGCTCCACATGTAGACTCCAAGTTACTCTTTCTGTCATTTGAACTGGTGAGAAGACTGCTGTGGCGGCAGAGGGGTACCCTAACAGCAGCCAGACTTGGCTTTGTCTCCTAGCCTCAGCCCCGCGCCTTTCTTCACTCTGCCCTCCCGCCAGCGGGCAGAATCTGAGTCCAGTCCACTAAGGCTTCTCCTCCCAAAGCAAAGAAAACCAGAGTGTTCCTCAAGCCAGCTGGCTCCTGCTGGCTCCGCTGCCATCAACAGGCACACAGCCTTCGGTGAGGGAGATGAATGCTTCAAGCCAGAGCAGGGGGCGAGGGTGGGCGAGGCTTCTTGGATCAGGCACGTCCCAGATAAGTCTAGTAAATGGAGGGCCAAAGGCGGGCGGGAACAGGGAGGCATTCTGTCAGAGTCCTACAGGTGATGCTTCACTCCCAGCATGTTTGTTTTTATTTAAGAAATATGCTCTGGGTGCCCCCAAAGCGCCAAGCAGTGTGAGGAGTGGGGATGCGCAGATGCATAGGACATAGTCCTTGTTATCCAGAGGCTCGTAGGAGAAAGCAGTGTAACAGATGTCATGACAAAGGAACAGTAGTCACCAGCACAGCAGGCGAAGCACCACAGTGGGCCTGCGACGCTGGGGCTTCCCGGGAGCCAGCAGTGCCTGTGTGCGGCTTGGGGCAGGTGTGATGCCAGGCACGGTTTCCAGAGTCGGCTGCGTTGGTCTGCAGCCAGGCTCTGCCAGTCACGAGTCCCCTGGTTAACCTCCGTGCCTCATCCTGTAGGTGGTACCTGCTTCATAAGGTGGAAAAGACTAAGTGAACTATGCATGTAAAGCACATGTAGAATAGTGTAGACTATTACATTCTGTAAATGTATTCATCAATATGATTGTCTTGAAGGAAAAGTAGGCAATTAGCAGAAGAGGAAGGGCACAGGGAAGGTGTTCCAGGAAGAAGGAACTGCGTGAACGGGGGGGGGGTCGGGGGGGGCACATGGGCTGTGAGTTGGCACGGCGGCTTTATGGGAGCACGTGGTGAAAGGAAGCCAGAAAGGAAGGCACAGGCCAGGCACTGCCAGGCGATGCACACCTTTGCATGTGGACTTGGTCCCGCAGCTGGCAGAGCAGAGCCTTTTTGCAGTGATCACAAGTAGTGGTGTAATCAAAGAGGAAGTTGGACTGGAAGAAGTGAGACTGGAGGTAAGGAGCCCAGCTGGCAGCCTACAGCAATAGAAAGGAGAGAGGTAAGGGGGTCCTAACTAACCCAGCGGCAGCAGGGGTGGAGAGGAAGTGAGTCACTGGGCCTGTAGGAGAGTGGATGCTTGATGAAGAACAGGTAGTCTGGGATGACTTAGGTAACTGTGGAGCTATGAATCAGGCTAGGAAGACTGGAGCAGGGGTGAGTCTGAAGGAGAGGGAGGGTAAAGAAGAAAAATTTTAAAATACTAGCTGCTGGGCATTGACCTAGGAGCTTTGTATGAATTACTCCATTTAAACCTCACATCGCCTCTTTAAGAAGGATGCTGTTATCACCCCCATTTGCAACTGAGAAAACTGAGGCATGCAGTGATTGAAAACTGGTGTCAGAGCTATGATGTGTTTTTCAGAGCCTGTATTCTTAAACCATCTGCTCTACCTTGACCTTGAGACACACAAAGGGAGACTGTCTACAGCCCAGTAGAGAAGCCTGCCCTGGAAGCTTGGTGTGTTTAGAGCTGTAGAGGGATGAGAACGAGGAAGGAGAAGGGCAGGGCTATATGTGGAGAGGGGCTCTGGCATGTAGGGGGGCCCGGGGGAAGATGTCCAGTCAGCCACCCAAGAAGACCCAGTGGGTGCCTTTCCCATCCCTCCAGCGCAGTGTGGGAATCCAGCCCTAGGATGGGGCCTCCTGCCTGGCAGGTCCTCCCCAGAGCCCACAGGGAGCACACAGGCAGGCCTGGCCTGCTCCTGGTGCCTAGAACTAGTTGCATAACCTCACTGAGCCTGATGGAACAAGGATAGCATTACCTTCCTCCCCTAGAGGCACTGGGCGAGGAGGGCTGAAAAAAAATTAGGCTCAGCTTCTGGCAACAAAACTAAGTACTCTAAGTGGAAGTATGCCAACCCTCTCTGGGCTATTGTGAGGCCCATTAAGCCTGTCAGTCCACATGCAGACAGAATATAGGTTCTGTTTACTGAAGCATCTCAAGGAACTTACCTCAGCCTCAGTGGCGGGCTGGCTACAGACCCAAGTCCTGTCTTGGTGAGTCACTGGCTCAGGTGGGGACACACATACTCCCTCCCCAGGAGCCAACTCCCTGAGTCACCCCAAGCCAAATTCACCTGAAATGCCTGGCATTTCCTCAACAGGTTATCTAGCTAAGAGCTGTCCATTGAGAAGAGCCTTGTCTGGTCCAATAATTCACATAATGAGCTTCCTAAATTACTGAGGGGTGTTCCAAGTTTGGAGATTTCTGTGCCACTCTCCCTCCAGGGAAAGGAGAGGATAAGAAAGGAAGGAGAGGGAGAGCCAGAAGGGGGGAGAAATTGCTCCCCATGGTCTGCTGACCCCCCTTACTCTGTCTCCACTCACAGTGTCAATATTTGGTCCCCAAAGTCGTGACAGAAGAGAATGAGAACACGGAGAAGTGGGAGTCATTGAACATAGAATATGTGCTCTCAGAGGGACCTTGCAGATCATTCGCTAGCCCAACTCTTATTTACAAATGAGGAAACTGTCCAATGGCAAGCTGGGGACGGAGTCCAGGGCCTTCAAGGTGCACTCAGCTCTCTTGACCTTATTTCACACAGCCTCCAGACAATCAGGACTGGAAGAGGCTAAGATGCCCATGACCTAAGCCTACATCTGCTCCCACAGATACCCCAGAGCGCACGCCCTACCTTCTTCCTCAGGGCTCTGCAGGCTGCCTACCACTGTCTGTTTCCCTCATCTCCAGGTTTTAGGGATAACTGTCAGCCCCACATGTCACCAACAGCCAGAATCTGTCACAGAGAACTGGAAATATCTGGACTGGCCCAGGTTGCTGGAGCTGGCCGGACACTGGGAAATGATGCTACTGCAATGTCTAGACAGGGTGGGCAACTTCCCATCCCCTTACAAACACCCTGGACAACCAGTTAATGTCCCAGGAGTACCTGCTTTGTGCCCAGCCTTGGCACGGCCTTGGCAGACCAAGAAATCACACATTCAGGCTATTCATTTCTCCAAGTTCTTTCTTCCAAGCACAAAAATGAACAGCCCAAAGAGGGCAGGAAGAAATAAAGCCAAGAGTTCTCCTGCTCCTGGTTAAAAACATAAAAATAATATGTTCACTGCACAAATAATAAATAGACCAACCCTTACTGCCTAGCCAAATATTGATATTTCCTTCACATATTGGGCTAAAATAACCATGCTTGGGTAGAGAGAGACTTGTGGTTATTAGCCAAAAGCTGTTTTAAGTCATATACAGCCATTAAAATTATGAGTTTCAGATAGAAGTTACAAATTTAGAGTGACTTTCTGAGCCCAAAGGCTATATTGACATTTCATAAAATAAAGCAGACCAACACATCAACACATTATACTGACAATAGTTTTACTATCTTTAGTTTTTATTTTAATTGATTTATATCATTTATATATAATGTATAATTAAATAAATAATATTTAACTATTTATATGTCTTTATATTTAGGATTTTTATACAGCCAGTATAAAGATGAGAATGGACTAATTATAGTAATATCTGAGGCAGACAATAAGTATAGTATCCTTTCCTGGAATTCTCCTAAACAGAATATTGATTGGATTCACCTTCCAAGAAGCTTGTAGTCTGAATCAGGCAGACCAAGTAAAATAAAATAGAACCCATCGCTTTAAAGTTGTCAGTTAAATAATTCAGATGGTATTTTTCTTCAATCAGGGCCAGCCCAACTGTAACTGATTCCTGTCCAGAATCAAATGACAAGCACCCTGTTTTTAATACTCTTGACCTGACTCACCCAGAGGTGTGGCAATGGCTGTCTGAAGAGAACAAGCTGTACCTGGAGCCTGCCGGGACATCTTATAAAACACTGGATCATTGATTAACACATATTTATATATGCACTATATACTGAATTCTTTCAATAGAGTAATCTAGAGAAAAAATGTTTTTTTCAAATTGTCACAAATCCCCCCCCAAATTTTCCAAAATATTCATTGAAATAATCGTCATATAACTGGACCCACATAATTTGAACCTGTATTGTTCAAGGGTCACCTGTACTTGTAGAACAACTCATGAAGCTGGCAGAATGTCTTTTCCAAAGTTAGTAGAAGGAAGGAAATAATAAAGATCAAAGTGGAAATAAATGAAATAGAGACTGAAAAAAAAAACAATAGAAAAGATCGATGAAACTGAGAACTAGTTCTTTGAAAAGACAAAGTCTATAAGTCTGTATCCAGACTCATCAAGGGAAAAAAAAAGAGAAGTTCCAAATAAATAAAATTAGAAATCAAAGAGCAGAAGTTACAACCTACAACACAGAAATACAAAGAACTATAAGAAGCTACTACAAACAATTTTATGCCAACAAACTGGATAAGCTTGAAGAAATCTATAAATTCTTAGAAACATACAATCTTCCTAGACTGAATCAGGAAGAAATATAAAATCTGAAAAGATCAATTACTAGTCATTAAATCAATAATCAAAAAAGTCCTGACAAACAAAATCCAGGACCAAATGACTTCACAGGTGAATTCTACCAAACATTTAAAGGAGAGTTGATATCTATCCTTTTCAAACTATTCCCAAAAAACTGAAGAGGAAGGAACACTTCCAAGGTGATTCTATGAGGCTAGCATTATTACTCTGATACCAAAACCAAAGACACTACAAAAAATAAAATAAAATTACAGGCCAATATCCCTGATGAACATAGATGCAAAAATTCTCAACAAATATTAGCAAGCCAAATTCAACAATACATTAAAAAGATCATACACCATTATCAAATGGAATTCCAAGTATGCAAAGATGGTTTAATGTCTGCAAATCAATGTGATGCACCAAATGGTCCAGTGTTTAACAAGAAGAAGGATAAAAAATCATATGATTATCTCAACAGATGCTGAAAAAGCAATTGACAAAATCCAGCATCCATTATAATGGGTGGATATTAACAAAGTGGGCATCAAGGGAACATACCTCAACATAATAAAGTCATATATGATAAACCAATAGTTGGCATCATACTCAATCGTGAAAAGCTGAAAGCTTTTCCTCTAAGATCAGGACCAAGACAAGGATTCCCACTCTCACCACTTTTATTCAACATAGTACTGCAAGTCCTAGCTACAGCAGGCAGACAAGAAAAAGAAATAAAAGGCATCCAAGTTGATAAGTCTGAAATAAAACTGTCACTGTTTACAGATGACATGATACTATATATAGAAAACCTTAAAGACTCACCAAAAAGCTATCAGAATAAATGAATTCAGTAAAGTTGCAGGATACAAAAGATACAAAATCTGCCTCATTTCTATACACTAGTAACTAACTAGCAGAAAGAGAAATGAAGAAAACAATCCCATTTATAATCACATCAAGAGGAATAAAATACCTGGGAATAAATTTAACCAAGGAGTCAAAAGGCTGTACTCTGAAAACCACAAGACACTGAAGAAAAGAAATTGGAGATGATACAAATAAATGGAAAGATATTCCATGCTTGTGGATTGGAAGAATGTTGCTAAAATGTCCCAAAACAACCTACAGAGTCAATGAAATGTCTATCAAAATACCAATGGCGTTTTTTATAGAACAAGAAAAAATTACCCTAAAATTTGTATGGAACCACAAAAGACCCTGAATAGCCAAAGCAATCCTGAGAAAGAAGAACAAAGCCGGTGGTATCACACTCCCTGATTTTAAACTATACTACAGAGCTATAGTAATCAAAACAGTATGGTACTAGCACAAAAATAGACACATGGACCAATGGAACAGAATAGAGAGTCCAGAAATAAACCCACTCTTATATAGTCAATTAATCTATGATAAAAGTAGAAAGAATATATAAGGGGGAAAAAGTTTCTTCAATAAATCATTCTGGAAAAACTGGACAGCTACATGCAAAAGAATGAAACTGGACCACTTCCTACACCACATACAAAAATAAACTGAAAATGAACCAAAGACAGAAATGTAAGACTTGAAACCATAAAACTCCTAAAGAAAATATGGGCAGTAAACCCTTGGTCATCAGTGTTTTTTGGCTCTATTTCCTCAGGCAAGGTTAACAAAACAAAAATAAACAAATGGGACCACATCAATATTAAAAGCTTTTGTACAGCAAAGAAAACCATCAATGGGAGAATGTATTTGTAAATGATATATTCCATAAGGGGTTAATATCCAAAATATATTAAGACCACACAACTCAACACCAAAAAATCTAATAATCTGATTAAATATTGGGTAGAGGACCTGAACAGACATTTTTCCAAAGAAGACATACAGATGGCCAACACACAGGAAAAGATGCCTTGCATCACTAATCATCAGGGTAATGCAAATCAAAACCATGATGAGGTATCACCTAACACTTGTCAGAGTGACTATTACCAAAAGAAGAGAAATAGATGTTAGCAATGATGTGGAGAAAAGGGAAACCCTCATGCATTGTTGGTAGGAATGTAAATTGGTGCAGCCACTGTGGAAAACAGTATGGAGTTCCTCAAAAAAACATAGAACTACCATATGATCTACCAATTCTACTTCTGGGTATTTATCTGAAAAAATTTAAAACACTAATTAGAAAAGATATAGGCACCCTATGTTAATTTACAATAGGTAAAATATGAAAGCAACCTAAGTGTCCATCAGGAGATGAAAGGAATAAAGAAGATGTGGTATATATATGGAATGGAATATCACTCAACCATAAAAAGAAGGAAATCTTGCCATTTGCGACAACATGGGTGAACTTCAAAAATATTATTCTAAGTGAAATAAGACAAATACTGTATGATTTCACTTATATGTGTAATCTAAAAACTGAAACAAATTAATAAAACAGAAACATACAAATACAGAGAAAAAACTGGTGGTTTCAAGGGGGATGGGGAGTAGAGGGATGGGTGAAATAGATGAAGGGGATTAAGAAGTGCGGACTTTCAGTTATAAAATAAATCATGGGAGGTAAAGTACAGCATAGAGAATATAGTCAATATTATAATAACTTTGTATGGTAACTAAACTTGTTAATGGTGATCATTTTGTAATGGGTACAAATGTTGAATCGCTACATTTTTATACCTGAAACTAATATAATATTGTATGTCAGCTATATTAAAAATAATAATCAAGTCAGAAGTGAGAAGTTTTCACACTATCACTACTTCTATTCCTCACTGCACTGAAGGTACAAAGCAAGTACTTAAGCCAATAAGGATTGGAAAGCAAGAAATAAGTGTTATTTGCAGATGATATAATTGTGTACATGAAAAAAACCCTAAGGTATCTACAGATACATTACTGCAATTAAGTGAATTAGCCAAGATAGCTGCCACAAGGTCAATAAACAAGTTTAAATTATATTTCTCTATATAAGAAACAGTGAAAAAAATTTAAAACACCATTTATAAGAGCAAAAAGTAATGTCAAATACCAGAACTTAATCGAACAAAAGTTCTACGAGACCTCCACATAGAAAAGTATAAAACATTATTGAGAAAAATTAAAAATGAAAACCTTCACCATATTCATTGGTTGGGAGGCTATTTTGAAGATAGCATTTCTCCCCAGACTGATCTATTGATTCAATGCAATCCCGACCAAATTCCCAACAGCCTTGCAGCAAGCACAGACAACTCTTTCTAGAAGATTGTCTGTGTGGGGAAGTAAAAATGGAGTGATAGCAAGAATAGGTCATGGGATCAAGGAAGGATATTTCTTAATATGGGAAAAACATAAATATACTTATAAAAGTGAGAAATGGTTGATGATTGATGCAAGGGGTAATATCCAAGCCAGCTGGAAGGAATGGTTTTAGAAAGAAAAGGGAGCACCTCATTTATAAAAATGGCAAGACAGCAAGAAAAGGTACGTGCACATAGTGGCTGGCATGTAGATTTGGTATGGGAATTGAAGGGAGTTCCCCAACTGATAGCTCCAATTTTATTAGCAACATAGGAGATACTCAGAAATGAAATGGAAGTTTGCAAATGGCTTTAAAATAGTCCTTCAGAGACATAGCGCATTTACTGACCAGTCCCCATAGCCTATTTGAGATTGGAAAGCATGAATGTACAAAGAAGGCTGACAGTAAAAACTGATGAGGATGGAGTTTTAGGACATGGGCAAGAGTGATCCTGAAATGGCAGATGGAAACCTCTAAGCTGGTTAAGGAAGGACATGAGGAATTGGAGAGCTGATGAAAATGGGAGATAGAAAAGGGATCAGGGGAAAGTGGATGTCCCAAGGAAAACCGTATCTTTTCATCTTATCTAATTCTGTACTTTTCCATAGTTTATCTCCCTTAGAGGCAATAGGAATCTGGAAGTGATGTGATGAACTCCCAGGGACACAGGTAGGAGTAGAAATGTCACCTCAAGAGCACTAGTCCTATCCGGACACCTTCAGCTGCAAGCAACAGGAGAATTTGACAAAACAAAAGCCTCAGAAGAAGAAGATCCAGACACAGAGCCTAGGACTGGCTTATCCAGAGGCCCAGCAATGCCACTGAGTTTCTGGGCCATTTCCATCTCTCTGCTCTGCTATCTTGTTTTTGGACAACCTCCCCTTACGGCACGAAGTGAGCATTTCTTGGTCAACTGTATTCATAGTACCTGACACATAGTAGGTTTTCCAAGTGTCCTCATAGAATGAATGAATGGGTTTATTACCTGGTTTTTCTTAGACTTAGAAGTCCAACGAGCCTGAAAAAGATTTTAATGTCAGACTTGCTCACGTCTTCAGGAACGTCTGGATGCTAAGATCACTGGCTCCTACTGAGAGCAGTCTAAATCTGGGCAAACCACCATCGTGTGGCCTGGGTTACAGTGGGGTTTAGGAAAGTGCCAAATCACCTGCTTCAAGTAGATGTATTCCATACTTTAAGTTTAACCTCCTTCTGCTATGAGTCCACTTTCTACACCAGTCCCAGCCCTCAGCTCCCCGGGATGCCCTCTACCCCATGTCCTGGAGCTACACATTTTCTGTTCTGTCCTCATCTATTCATGTCTTGTCTGCCCAGCTATACTGCAGGTCTCCTGAGTACAGGGGCAGGGGCTGTGGCTTGTATATCACCTCCTATTTTACACACCTTATTACTAACTTCTGTGTCTGCATTTGGACTCAGTGATTACCTCCCTGGTGAGCATAAGCAAAGCCACTGCCCTCTCTGAGGGTTAAGTCTCCTAATTTTACAAAGTGTTCCTGAAGGTCTCATCCAGCTCTCCCAACCCTCTGGTTCTATTTGAATGGTTTTTGTAGCCCTTAGAAAAGACAAAGTGAAAAGCAAAAGCATGACTGCCAGACTGCAGAGCTTCCATCATTGAAAAAGATCACAGCAAAAACTCAGGAGAAGAGATTAAAGATGGCGGCATGAGAGGTGAGACAGAGGCTTCCTCCTAAAACCACATATAATATGAAAATATAATTAATACAATTAATCTTGAAAGAGCAACAGGAAAGAGGACTGCACCAAACTGCATAAACCTGGAGAAAAGAATAAACCTCATGGAACAGGGTAATGTACCAAAGCCGTGGCCTGGCAGGACCCAAGCCCTTCCCCCACCCAAGCTCACCAGCAGGAGGAAGAGAAACAGAGTGGGGAGGGCACGGAGGCCTAGGACTGCTGAATACCCAACTCTGGAGATCTGATTTGGGGGCATAAACCTACATTTCGTGGTGTTTTCATGGTACTCTCGTGATTAGGGGGATGGAAAGCTAAGAAAGGCAGAACACCTGGAGAGACTGAGATTCCTGCCGCCTGTGGAAAGCAGGGATCAGTATCCAGCTGCTCTGGGACAAAAGAAAGGCGGGAAGTCTGAGAGACTTCCTAACAGCAAGAGGGCTGCTAAAGGGGCAAGGATTGCACAGAGCTTACTGCTCAGGGGTAAGGACAGGTAGACAAAATTGTCTGGGTGCACTCTGCCCAGCAGGTTGGGAACTTTCATGATATTCAGGAGCTCCAGCTCCCTGGCTGGCTACAGAGCTCCAAGGACCCCCTCCGTGATATGCAGCCTACTGAGCCTTTCTCCCTGCCAGCCCCACCTGACTCACAAACCAGCAAAGCCTACCTTGGTGTTAGGTGAGCCAGAGGGAAGCCCTGTCTACAGCAACTACAAACACAAAGCACAGAGGCTTATACCTGTGTGCTAGGCCCACTGGTTCTGGCAGTGGAGACAGGCATAGCAGCTGCGAAGCAGGAAACAGCTCTTTCCTCCCCCAGGCACCAATACCACTCCCCTGCGACTCCCAACATTGCTTCAGGGACTGAGCAGTTCCAGAGAGTAGAGCTTCTGGGCACTAGAGGACACCATATACAAATACGAAACACCAAAGAAATCTGGTTCAAAGTAAAATTATGAATACAACCCCTGAGAAAAATTCAAATGAAATCTACCTCGTGAATCTGCCTGAAAGGGATTTCAAAATAAAAATCATTAACATGCTCATGGAGGTACAGAAAATATTCAAGAACTCAGGAATTAATTCCGGTTGGAGATTCAATCATTAAGGAACACAGTATCAGAAATGAAACATACAATGGAAAGTTTTAAAAGTAGATTAGATACGGTGGAGGAGACAATAAGTGAAATAGAAATTAGAGAAGAGGAATACAAAGAAGCTGAGGCACAGAGAGAAAAAACGGTCTCTAAGAATGAAAGAATATTGAGAGAACTGTGAAACCAATCCAAAACAAACAATATTCGCATTATTGGGGTACCAGAAGAAGAAGAGAGAAAAAGGGATAGAAAGTGTCTTTGAGGAGGTAATTGCTGAAAACTTCCCCAATCTGGGGAAGGAGATAGTCTCTCAGGCCATGGAGATGCACAGATCTCCCAACACAAGGGACCCAAGGAAGACAACACCAAGACATATAGTAATTAAAATGGCAAAGATCAAGGATAAGGAAAGACTATTAAAAGCAGCCAGAGAGAGAAATAAGATCACATACAAAGGAAAGCCCATCAGGCTATCATCAGACTTCTCAGCAGAAACCTTATAGGCCAGAAGGGACGGGCATGATGTATTTAATGCAATGAAGCAGAGGATCTTGAACCAAGAATACTTTATCTGGCAAGGTTATCATTTAAATTTGAAGGAGGGATTAAACAATTTCCAGATAAGCAAAAGCTGAGAGAATTTACCTCCACAAACCATCTCTACAGTGTATTTTAGAGGGACTTCTATAGATGGAAGTGTTCCTACGGTTTAATAGCTGTCACCAGAGGTAATAAAACCACAGTAAAGAAGGTAGAACAGTGAATTACTAAGCAAATGCAAAATTAACTCAACTATCCCCAAAGTCAATCAAGGGATAGACAAAGAGTACAGAATATGATACCTAATATATAAAGAATGGAGAAGGAAGAAAAAGGAGGAGAAAAAAAGAACCTTTAGATTGTGTTTGTAATAGCATATTAAGTGAGTTAAGTTAGACTCTTACATAGTAAGAAAGTTAACCTTGAACCTTTGGTAACCACAAATCTAAAGCCTGCAATGGCAATAAGTACATACCTATCGATAATCACCCTAAATGTAAATGGACTGAATGCACCAATCAAAAGACATAGAGTCACTGAATGGATAAAAAAACAAGACCCATCTATATGCTGCCTGCAAGAGATTCACTTTAAACCCAAAGACATACACAGACTAAAAGTGAAGGGACAGGAAAAGATATTTCATGCAACTAATAGGGAGAAAAAAGCAGGAGTTGCAGTACTTGTATCAGACAAGATAGATTTCAAAACAAAGACACAAGAGACAAAGGACATTATATAATGATAAAAGGGTCAGTCCAACAAGAAGATATAACCATTATAAATATCTATGCATCCAACACAGGAGTGCCAGCATATGTGAAACAAATACTGACAGAATTAAAAGGGGAAATAGACAGCAATGCATTCATTCTAGGAGACGTCAACACTCCACTCACTCTGAAGGACAGATCAACCAGACAGAAAATAAGTAAGGAGACAGAAGCACTGAACAGGACATTAGAACAGATGGACCTAACAGACATCTACAGAACTTTACACCCAAAATCAGCAGAATACACATTTTTCTCAAGTGCACATGGAACGTTTTCAAGAATAGATCATATCCTAGGCCACAAAAAGAGCCTCAGTAAATTCAAAAAGATTGAAATTGTATAAACCGGTTTCTCAGACCACAAAGGTATGAAACTAGAAATAAATTATGCAAAGAAAATGAAAAATCCCACAAACACATGAAGGCTTCACAACATGCTCCTAAATAACCAATGGATCAATGACCAAATAAAAATAGAGATCAAGCAATATATGGAGACAAATGAAAACAATAATTCAACAACGCAAAATCTGTGGGATGGAGTGAGGGCCATGCTAAGAGGAAAGTATATTGCAATACAGCCCTACCTCAGGAAAGAAGAACAATCCTGTATGAACAGTCTAAACTCACAATTAACGAAACTAGAAAAAGAAGAACAAATGAGGCCTAAAGTCAGTAGGAGGGACACAATAAAGATTAGAGCAGAAATAAATAAAATTGAGAAGAATAAAACAATAGAAAGAATCAATGAAAGCAAAAGCTCATTTTTCAAGAAAATAAACAAAATAGATAAACCCAAAGCCAGACATATCAAGAAAAAAAGAGAATCTACACACATAAACAGAATCAGAAATGAGAAAGGAAAAATCACTATGGACACCACAGAAATACAAAGAATTATTAGAGAATACTATGAAAAATTATTTACTGACAAACTGGATAACCTAGAGGAAATGGACAGCTTTCTCAAAAAATACAAACTTCCAAGGCTGACCCAGAAAGAAACAGAAAATCTGAACAGACCAATTACCAGCAATGAAATTGAATTGGTAATCAAAAAACTACCTAAGAACAAAACCTGTTGACCAGATGGCTTCACCGCTGAACTTTATCAAACATTTAGTGAAGACCTAATACCCATCCTCCTTAAAGTTTTCCAAAAGTAGAAGAAGAGGGAATACTTCCAAACTCATTCCATGAGGCCAGCATCACTCTAATACCAAAACCAGGCAAAGACACCACAAAAAATAAAATTACAGACCAATATCCCTGATGAACATAGATGCAAAAATACTCAACAAAATATTAGCAAACTGAATTCAAAAATACATCAAAAAGATCACCCATCATGATCAAGTAGGATTTATTCCAGGGATGCAAGGATGGTACAACATTCGAAAATCCATCAACATCATCCACCACGTCAACAAAAAGAAGGACAATAACCACATGATCATCTCCATAGATGCTGAAAAAGCATTTGACAAAATTCAAGAACTATTCATGATAAAAACTCTCAACAAAATGGGTATAGAGGGCAAGGACCTCAACATAATAAAGGCTATATATGACAAATCCACAGCCAACATTATACTTAACAGTGAGAAGTTGAAAGCTTTTCCTTAAAGATCGGGAACAAGACAAGGATGCCCACTCGCCCCACTTCTATTCAACATAGTACTGGAGGTCCTAGCCATGGCAATCAGACAACACAAAGAAGTAAAAGGCATCCAGATTGGCAAGGAAGAAGTTAAACTGTCCCTCTTTGCAGATGACATGATATTGTATATAAAAACCCCTAAAGAATCCACTCCAAAACTACTAGATCTGATATCTGAATTCAGCAAAGTTGCAGTATACAAAATGAATACGCAGAAATCTGTGGCATTCCTATATACTAACAATGAACTAGCATACTGAGAAATCAGGGAAACAATTCCATTCACAATTGCATCAAAAAGAATAAAATACCTAGGAATAAACCTAACCAAGGAAGTGAAAGATTTATACTCTGAAAACTATAAGACACTCATGAGAGAAATTAAAGAAGATACCAATAAATGGAAACACATCCCATGCTCATGGATAGGAAGAATTAATATTGTCATAATGGCCATCCTGCCTAAAGCAATCTACAGATTTAATGCAATTCCTATCAAAATACCAAGAGCATTCTTCAGTGAACTAGAGCAAATTGCTCTAAAATTCATATGGAACCACAAAGACCCCAAATAGCCAAAGCAACCCAGAGAAGGAAGAATAAAGCTGGGGGGGATTACACTCCCCAACTTCAAGCTCTACTACAAAGTCACAGTAACCAAGATAATTTGGTACTGGCACAAGGACAGACCCATAGACCAATGGAACAGACTAGAGAGCCCTGATATAAACCCAACCATATATGGTCAATTAATATACGATAAAAGAGCCATGGACATACAAAGGGGAAAAAACAGCCTCTTCTACAACTTGTGTTGGTAAAACTGGACAGCTACATGCAAGAAAATGAAACTGGATTACTGTTTAATCCCATACACAAAAGTAAACTCGAAATGGATCAAGGATCTGAATGTAAGTCATGAAACCATAAAACTCTTAGAAGACAACATAGGCAAAAAATCTCCTGAATATAAGCATGAGCGACTTCTTCCTGAACGCATCTCCTCGAGCAAGGGAAACAAAAGCAAACATGAACTCATGGGGCTACAGCAAACTAAAAAGCTTCTGTACAGCAAAGGACACCATCAACAGAACACAAAGGCATCCTAACAGTATGGGAGAATATATTTGTAAATGACATATCCGACAAGGGGTTAACATCCAAAATACATAAAGAACTCACACACTTCAACACCCAAAAAGCAGATAACCCGGTTAAAAAATGGGGAGAGGATATGAAGAGACAGTTCTACAAAGAAGAAATTCAGATGGCCAACAGACACATGAAAAGATGCTCCATATTACTAATCATCAGGGAACTACAAATTAAAACCACAATGAGGTATCACCTCACACCAATAAGGATGGCCAGCATCCAAAAGACTAAGAACAACAAATGCTGGTGAGGATGTGGAGAAAGGGAAACCCTCCTACACTGCTGGTGGGTATATAAACTAGTTCAACCATTGTGGAAAGCAATATGGAGGTTCCTCAAAAATCTAAAAATAGAAATACCGTTTGACCTGGGAATCCCACTCCTTGGAATTTACCCAAAAGAATACAACTTCTCAGATTCAAAAAGACATATGCACCCCTATGTTTATCGCAGCACTATTTACAATAGCGAAGATATGGAAGCAACCTAAGTGTCCATCAGTAGATGAATGGATAAAGAAGAGGTGGTACATATACACAGTGGAATACTATTCAGCCATAAGGAAGAAACAAATCCTACCATTTGCAACAACATGGATGGAGCTGGAGGATATTATGCTCAGTGAAATAAGCCAGGTGGAGAAATACAAGTGCCAAATGATTTACCTCATTTGTGGAGTGTAGCAATGCAGCAAAATTGAAGAAACAAAATAGCAGCAGAGTCAGAGAGTCCAAGAAGGGACTAGTGGTTACCAAAGGGGAGGGGTGTGGGAAGGTGGGTGGGGAGGGAGGGAGAAGGGGATTGAGGGGTATTGGTTTAGTACACATGGCGTGGGGGGTCATGGGGAAAACAGTGTAGCACAGAGAAGGCAAACAGTGAATCTGTGGCATCTCACTACACCAATGGACAATGACTGCACGGGGGTATGGGTGTGGACTTGATAATATGGGTAGTAGTCACCACATTTTTTTTCCATGTGAAACCTTCATAAGAATATATATCAATAATACCTTAATAAAATTTTTTTTAAAGAATATTTAAAGAATTCATTCCAATCAATAATGAAAAGACAAGTGACCCAAAATTTTAAATAGGCAACAGTCTCAAACAGACTCCATGAAAGAAGATATGTAAATGAACACCCAAAAAGGTGCTTAGTAACATCACTAGTCACTGGGGAAAATGCAAATTAAAATCCACTGAGATATTACTTCACAACCACTATAATGGCTAAAAATTTTGATTGACAACACCAAATGTTGGGAAAGAATATAGAGCAACTGGAACTCTCATACACTGCTGGTGAGAATTTTAAATGTAGAACTATTTTGAAGCTCACTCTGGCAGTTTCTCATAAAGCTAAACATACTTCTGCCCTAAAGCCCAACAACCTCCCTTTTATGTACATATGCCAGAGAAATGAAAACATAGCCACAGAATGACTTAAACAAGAATGTTCATAAAGGTCAGAAACTGGAAATAATCATATATCTGTGAACAGATGAATGGTTAAACAAATTGTTGTACATTCATAAATGGAATACTAGGTCAGCATTAAAAAGGAATGAAATTCTGATACATGCAAAAGAAGCCCAACCTAGAAGAGGACATACTCTATGATTTCATTTAAATGAAATTCCAGAACAAGAAAACATTAACCTTTGATGGTAGAAATCAGACCAATACTTGCGTGGTTGCCTTGGTGGGTAGGAGGTGGGGTGATGTTGAATGGATAGTGGCAAAAGAAAACCTTTTGGGGTTCTGGAAATGTTATATATTTTGACTGGCATAGTGGTTTCATTGGTGTATAAATTTGTCAAAACTGAGTCATTGGACTATACAAATAAAATCTGTACATTTTTACATGATTAAAAAAAAACTCAGGAGAAGAGAAGAAAGATGGACTGACAGTGAGGATGGGAGGAAAAAAACAGAAGCAGGAGGGCTCCAGCCGGGGCAGTGAAGGTCATTAGCCTGGCAACTCCACAGAGTTGTCTGCAGAAACAGGAAGACGGTAAAGGCCACCAAACCTTCCTAGGAACACAACTGAGTGCAGAGCTGTGAAACTGTAGGTGCTGGTGGGGACACACCACTGACAAGGGACCTGTCCTTCCAACTCATGAGCCATCCGACAGAAATTTAGCCTGACCCATGCATAGTTTTAAATTTTCTAATAACAGCCACATTACAAAAAGAATAGGTGAAATTATTTTTCATGTTTTAGTTGATGCAACATATCAAAAATATTTCAACATGCAATACAAATTTTTCAACTATTAACAAATTATTTGATATCCTCTTTTTTATACTGAGTCTTTAAAACATGGTGTGTATTTTACACTTACGGCTCATCTCAATTCAGACTAGCCATACATCAAGTTCTCAAGAGCCATATGGACAGCCCATGTCTAAACAATATGGAATTTGGAATGCAAGTGTTCACTTATATTTTAAATGACAGACCCTGTTCTAGACTTTGGGGATAAATTTCTTGCATTAATAAAGCAAGAAAGGTCCCTTTTCTTATGGAACTGACATTCTTGCATGAAACACAGGACACCAACAGATTTATTTTCAAGTTTATTTCAGATGGTGATAATTGCTGTGAAAAAGGGTAACAGGGTAACTTGGTGGAAAGGCAGAAATAACCTTAGACAAATGGTTAGAGGGTCAGAAGAACTCTCTAAGAAGGTGAAATTTGAGCACAGATCAGGAAAGCAAGAAGGAGTCAATCAAGTGAAGACCTGAGGGTCGGCATTCTGGGCCAGATGAAGAGTCAGTACAAATGCTCTGGGGTCAGAATGAACTTGTCTAGGCTTGAGGAGCAGAAAGGAGGCCAATGATTAGGAGTGTGGGAGTGAAGGAGAAAGTGATAAAGGAGAATTCAGAAGGCAGGCAGCTATGAGAACATGTAAGGCAGTAGCTCTCAACTCTGGCTGAAAAACAAAATCAGCTCTACAGCTTCTAGAAAATATTCATGCCAGCCCCTCACCTCCCACTATGAAGCACTGATTCAATTCATCTGTGGATAGCAGGCATCGGTATTTTGAAAATTTTTCCAGGTGATTCTAAAGCATAGGCAGGGTTGAGAGTCACTGAGGTATGGTTACAGGCCCCAGTAGAGAGCTTACACTTATTCTAAACATAGTGGGAAAGCGTTGAGGGGTTTAGGGAGAGATGGGATGTGACCTGAGTTATCTTTTAAAGGCCAGTGCTTTCTGGAGAGTGAACTGTGGAGGGGTAACAGCTGAAGCAAGGACATAATTAGGCACCTACTGGAGAGAGAGGGTACAAGGAAGCAGGCTGTGTAGTGGGCATAGGGCAGGGCAGCCTTGCTGATGGATGAGGTGTGGGGAATGAAGGATAGAGATGACTGCTGGAGACTGGGAATCATTAGCGGCACCAGGCATGTACCAAGGGCCTATTGAGCTCAGAGCAGGCCCTATGGGCCCCCTGGGCAGTGTGAGAAAAGCCACCTTCACAAATCTGTTCTGGACTCTGGAGAAGACTCCATTGTCATACTATCCTGGGGACATGGGGACTGGAGGTGGGTGCTCCTCAGAAATGTTCAGTGGGTGCTTACTCTGAACATTAAATTTTCAAGGTGGACTTTGGTGAGATCTTTTTATTCTCTCTGGAAATCTACTTGTGTATGGATCTAGAGTTGACCTTACCCCAGAAGTATCTGCTCCATCTGTTCCACCATTGCCTGAAAGCTTTTTTGACCCTAACCCCGCTTCATTTGAATGACCCAGGAGAGGACAGCTGACCCATGCTAGGCAAATAAGGGAACTTTGTCACAGAGACAGAGATTGGGAGGCCTCGTTGTTCTGTGCACGTTGGCACTGCCAGCTTCCGCATTTCCCCCGAGGAGGGCATGACACAGACACACAGAAAGCAGCATACGGAACCTCCTAGAGGCCTTGGCATCCATTTCAGCTGCTACTGAGGGCTGCCCGTGCCTTCCCGACGCTGTGGGACTGACCCTTAATAAGGAGAAATTCATACAACATAAAACTGACCTCTTTAAAGTAAACGATTTAGTACAATCACAATACTGTACAACCATCATCTCTAACACTGAAACACACATATCATCTGGAAAGAAAACCCCCCACCCATTAAGCAGTCATCCCCTGGACAAGGGATGATCCTCCCACATCTAGCCCTAATACCACTAATCTACTTTGTCTCTGGATTTACCTATTCTGGACATTTCATATAGATGGAATCATATAACACGTGACTTTTGTCTCTGGCTTCTTTTACTTAGTGTAGTGTCTTCAAGGTTCATCCGTGTTATAGCATGTATCAGAATTTTTTGTGTCTGAATAACACTCCATTGTATGTATACACCACATTCTGTTTATCTATTCATGGACATTTGAGTTGTTTTCACCTTTTGGCTATTGTGGATAGGGCTGCTATGAACATGCTTGTACAAGTTTTTGTTTGAGCATGTGTTTTCAATTTTTAGGGGTCTCTATCTAAGAGTGGAATTGCTGGGGTCATATGGTAATTCTTTTCAACTTTTTGAGGAACGACCAATAGTAGCATTTTCTTTTTACTTGAAGTTGTACGTGGATTTGTTACTTTCATCAAGAGTCCTGCTGTTATGGCTCAGATCAGCTTTCTGGTCCATTTAGCAAGACAGCAGCTCCTTTGCAAACACCTGGTCCAGAACACCCCAGCAGCTGCAGCAGGACAGGATGCAGGGCCAACCCCGTGGCCATCTTCAACCCTCCCTGGGCTCCACCCTGCCTGCCCTCCTTTACCCACTCCTTCTTGCCTCTAGCAGCTGCTGCTCCCCTCAGTGCAGACTCCAGCCCCTCAACACTTCCTGGCCTCCTCCCTCTGTCCCCTAACTGACACACTATCTACCTGAGAAGGGTTTACCTGTGGCCCACCCCAAACTCCCATGAAACCCTCTAGACCCAGCCCCACCGTCCCTGGCACCCACAGCCTTTATGGCAGGCTTCCAGCCACTTCAGCCCTTGTTCCTACTTGCTGCCACCCCTTTCTCCGATGGCCCTCATAGCCTCCAGCAGGGCAGGCACCCGGTATAGCACATAAGACAGCTTAAATGAAGCAACAGCCTTTCTGATGCAATAAGCCCCCACCTGTGTGGGACACACAGATCTCCTGTGATCACAGCAAATTCCTTCCCCCCTCCAGCCTTTAGGAAACAAATGACATTTTCCAGTGTTTGCCTCATAGGCAGAAGTATTCTGAACATCCAAGGTGATAAAGGACAGTAATAGTTAATAGCTTTTTTTGAGAACCCTGCAAGGTAGGGATGGTTAGACCAAGTTTACAATTGAGGACATTGGGGCTGAGAGATTAAGAAACTGAGGTCAACCTGCTATCAGTGTTAATGCCGGGTGTTGGTCAAGACCAATCAGACTTCAAATTCTAGATTCCTTCCACCACACAAAGCTGAAACTGTATTGAAATTAAAACATATTAGAATATTAACCAGCAAGATAGCAGGGAAATATTACATTAATTAATATTGTACCTTATATTGGAGACTGGTAGAATTCTTCTGAAAATCAGCTTGGCAATAAGCCTCAAACCCCTACAAACGTTCCTACCACTGGATCTTGATGAATTTATTCTCATGAAATCGATTCTATAATATAAAAACATACAGGCGTAGGGTATTCATTTCTGCATTATTCATAACAGCAATAAATTGGGAGTAATCTCAATGTCCAAATAGATGGGTTTAGTTATAAGGAAATTGTGGTCAAAGAAATATTATACAGCCACGGTTCTCAACCAGGGTCAATTTTGCCACCCCCAAGGCACATTTGGCAGTGTCTGAAGACATTTCTAGTTGTCCCAGGAGGGAGAAGGTGACTTCTTCTGGCATCAAATGAGAAGGGACAGATGCAGCTAAACATTTTATACTTCAGAGGACAGGCCCCAAATGTCACGAGCACTGAGACTGAGCAACCCTTCTATACAGAAATTAAGTATTATTAATATGAGGACTTTATGATTTGATGTTCAGAGAAAAAGTACGATTCTAAGTTTGGTGCATATGATTTTAACCATGTAAAACTATATTGCATAAGAGGGAACAATAGATGAAACCATGGAAAATTTTAAAAATATATTGGTAGAAATAGAGATAACTTTTGTTCTTTGAAAAGTTCTCTTTACATATATATATTTTTTATAATTTATTTTAGTATCATTAATCTACAATTACATGTGCAATATTATGGTGATTAAACTACTCCCTTCATCAGGTCCCCCCCACCAACCCCATTACAATCACTGTCCATCAGCGTAGTGAGATGCTATAGAATCACTCTTCTCTTCTCTGACTTGTACAGACCTCCCCATGCCCCGCTAACATTACATCTGCTAATCGTAATGCCCCTTTTTCCCTCTTATCCCTCCCTTCCCACCCATCTTCCCCAGTCCCTTTCCCTTTGGTAACTATTAGTCCGTTCTTGGGTTCTGTAAGTCTGCTGCTGTTTTGTTCCTTCAGTTTTTTTCGTTGTTCTTATACTCCACATATGAGTGAAATCATTTGGTACTTGTCTTTTTCAGCTTGGCTTATTTCACTGAGCATAATACCCTCTAGCTCCATCCATGTTGCTGCAAATGGTGGGATTTGTTTTCTTCTTATGGCTGAATAATATTCCATTGTGTATATGTACCACCTCTTTATCCATTCATCTACTGATGGACACTTAGGTTGCTTCCATTTCTTGGCTATTGTAAATAGTGCTGCGATAAACATAGGGGTGCATCTGTCTTTTTCAAACTGCGCTGCTGCATTCTTAGGGTAAATTCCTAGGAGTGGAATTCCTGGGTCAAATGGTATTTCTATTTTGAGTTTTTTGAGGAACCTCCATACTGCTTTCCACAATGGTTGAACTAATTTGCATTCCCACCAGCAGTGTAGGAGGGTTCCCTTTTCTCCACATCCTCGCCAACATTTGTTGTTGTTTGTGTTTTGGATGTTGGCCATCCTCACTGGTGTGAGGTGATATCTCATTGTGGTTTTAATCTGCATTTCTCTGATGATTAGCGATGTGGAGCATCTTTTCATGTGCCTGTTGGCCATCTGAGTTTCTTCTTTGCAGAAGTGTCTATTCATGTCCTCTGCCCATTTCTTAATTGGATTATTTACTTTATGTTTGTTGAGATGTGTGACTTCTTTATATATTTTGGATGTCAACCCTATATCGGATATGTCATTTATGAATATATTCTCCCATACTGTAGGATGTCTTTTTGTTCTACTGATGGTGTCCTTTGCTGTACAGAAGCTTTTCAGCTTCATATAGTCCCACTTGTTCATTTTTGCTTTTGGTTCCGTTGCTCAGGGAGATATGTTCATAAAGAAGTGGCTCATGTTTACGTCCAAGAAATTTTTGCCTATGTTTTTTTCTAAGAGTTTTATGGTTTCATGACTTACATTCAGGTCTGTGATCCATTTTGACTTTACTTTTGTGTATGGGGTTAAACAGTAGTCCAGTTTCATTCTCTTACATGTAGCTGTCCAGTTTTGCCAACTCCAGCTGCTGAAGAGGCTGTCATCTCCCCATTGTATATCCAAGGCTCCTTTATCAAATACTGACTGTATATGTTTGGGTTAATGTTTGGATTTTCTATTCTGTACCACTGGTCTGTGGGGTTTTTTTGGTACCAGTACCAAATTGTCTTGATTACTGTGGCTTTGTGGTAGAGCTTGAAGTCAGGGAGCGTAATTCCCCCTGTTTTATTCCTCCTTCTCAGGATTGCTTTGGCTATTCAGGGTCTTTTGGGGTTCCATATGAATTTTAGAATTATTTGTTCCAGTTCATTGAAGAAAGTTGTTGGTATTTTGATAGGGATTGTGTTGAATCTGTAGATTGCTTTAGGTAGTATAGCCATTTGGACAATATTTATTTTTCCCAGCCAAGATCATGGGATGGATTTCCATTTGTTAGCGTCCTCTTTAATTTCTCTTAGGAGTGTCTTGTAGTTCTCAGAGTACAGGTCTTTCACTTTCTTCATTAGGTTTATTCCTAGGTATTTTATTCTTTTTGATGCAATTGTGAATGGAATTGTTTTTCTGATTTCTCTTTCTGTTAGTTAGTTCATCGTTAGTATATAGGAAAGCAACAGATTTCTGTGTGTTCATTTTGTATCCTGCAACTTTGCTGAATTCAGATATTAGTTCTAGTAGTTTTGAGGTGGAGTCTTTAGGGTTTTTAATGTACAATATCATGTCATCTGCAAATAGTGACAATTTGACTTCTTTACGAATCTGGATGCCTTGTATTTCTTTGTTTTGTCTGATTGCCGTGGCAAGGACTTCCAGTACTATGTTGAATAACAGTGGAGAGAGTGGGCATCCCTGTCTTGTTCCCGATCTTAGATGAAAAGCTTTTAGCTTCTCGCTGTTAAGTATGATGTTAGCTGTGGGTTTGTCATATATGGCCTTTATGATGTTGAGGTACTTACCGTCTATACCCATTTTGTTGAAAGTTTTAATCATGAATGGATGCTGAATTTTGTCAAATGCTTTTTCAGCATCTATGGAGATGATCATGTGGTTTTTGTTCTTCTTTTTGTTGATAGGGTGGATAATGCTGATGGATTTTTGAATGTTGTACCATCCTTGCATCCCTGGGATGAATCCCACTTGATCATGGTGTATGATCCTCTTGATGTATTTTTGAATTCGGTTTGCTAATATTTTCTTGAGTATTTTTGCATCTATGTTCATCAGGGATATTGGTCTGTAATTTTCTTTTTTGGTGAGGTCTTTGCCAGGTCTTGGTATTAGAGTGATGCTGGCTTCATAGAATGAGTTTGGAAGTATTCCTTCCTCTTCTATTTTTTGGAAAACTTTAAGAGAATGGGCATTATTTCTTCTCTATATGTCTGGTAGAATTCAGAGGTAAATCCATCTGGTCCGGGGGTTTTGTTCTTGGGTAGTTTTTTGATTACCAATTCGATTTTGTCGCTGGTGATTGGTCTGTTTAGGTTTTCTATTTCTTGTTTGTTTGGTCAGTCTTGGAAGGTTGTATTTTTCTAAGTTGTCCATTTCTACTAGGTTTTCCAGCTTGTTAGCATATGGATTCTCATGATATTTTCTTATAATTCTTTGTATTTCCGTGGGGTCTGTTGTCATTTTTCCTTTCTCAATTCTGATTCTGTTTATGTGTGTAGATTCTCTTTTTCTCTTAATGAGTCTGGCTAGGGGTTTATCTATTTTGTTTATTTTTTCAAAGAACCAGCTCTTGGTTTCACTCATTTTTTATATTGTTTTATTCTTCTCAATTTTATTTATTTCTTCTCTTATCTTTATTATGTCCCTCCTTCTGGTGACTTTGGGTCTCATTTGTTCTTCTTTTTCCCAATTTCAGTAATTGTTTCTTTAGACTATTCATTTGGGAATGTTGTTCCTTCTTTAAATAGGCCTGGATTGAAATATACTTTCCGCTTAGAACTGCCTTTGCTGCGTCCCACAGCAGTTGCGGCGTTGTGTTGTTGTTGTCATTAGTTTCCATATATTCTTTGATTTCTGTTTTGATTTGGTCGTTAACCCATTAATTAATTAGGAGAATGTTGTTAAGTCTCCATGTATTTGTGAGCCTTTTTGATTTCTTTCTAAAATTTATTTCTAGTTTTATACCTTGGTGATCTGAGAAGTTGGTTGGCAGAATTTCAATATTTTTGACTTTACTAAGGTTCTTTTTGTGGCCTAATATGTGGTCTATTCTGGAAAGTGTTCCATGTGCACTTGAGAAGAATGTGTATCCTGTTGCTTTTGGGTGTAGAGTTCTGTAGATGTCTGTTAGGTCCATCTGTTCCAGTGTGTTGTTCAGTGCCTCTGTGTCTTTACTTATTTTCTGCCTGGTTGATCTGTCCTTTGGAGTGAGTAGTGTGTTGAAGTCTCCTAAAATGAATGCATTGCTTTCTATTTCCTCCTTTAATTCTGTTAGTATTTGTTTCACATATGCCAGCACTCCCGTGTTAGGTGCATATATATTTAAAATGGTTATATCCTCTTGTTGGACTGACCCCTTTATCATTATGTAATGTCCTTCTTTATCTCTTGCTACTTTCTTCGTTTTGAAGTCTATTTTGTCTGATACAAGTATTGCCACACCTGCTTTTTTCTCCTTGTTGTTTGCATGAAATATCTTTTTCCATCCCTTTACCTTTAGTGTGTGTATATCTTTGGGTTTGAGGTGAGTTTCTTGTAGGCGGCATATAGATGGGTCTTGCTTTTTTATCCATTCTGTTACTCTGTGTCTTTTGTTTGGTGCATTCAGTCCATTTACATTTAGGGTGATTATCGATAGATATGTACTTATTGCCATTGCTGGCTTTAGATTCCTGGTTACCAAAGGTTCAGGGTTGCTTCTTTAGTATCAAACAACCTAACTTAACTTTCTTGTTAAGTTATCATAAACACTGTCTGATGTTTCTTTATTTCTCTCCCTTCTTATTCTTCCTCCTCCATTCTTTATATACTAGGTGTTTTTTCTTTGCCTTTAGTTAGTATTTGGATGGTCTGCTTTCTTTGCTATGATTTTATTTTCTCTGGTGCCATCTTTTTAGCCTTAGGAGTGCTTCCCTCTAGAGCAGTTCCTTTAAGATATCCTGTAGAGGTGGTTTATGGGAGGCAAATTCTCTCAGCTTTTGCTTGTCTGGAAATTGTTTAATCCCTCCATCATATTTAAATGATAATCGTGCTGGATACAATATTCTTGGTTCAAGGCCCTTCTGTTTCATTACATTAAATATATCATGTCATTCTCTTCTGGCCTGTAAGGTTTCTGTTGAGAAGTCTGATGATGGTCTGATAGGTTTTCCTTTGTAGGTGATCTTCTTTCTCTCCCTAGCTGCCTTTAATACTCTGTCCTTATCTTTGATCTTTGCCATTTTAATTATTATGTGTCTTGGTGTTGTCTTCCTTGGGTCCCTTGTGTTGGGAGATCTGTGGGCTTCTGTGGACTGCGAGAATATTTCCTTCCCCAGCATGGGGAAGTTTTCAGCAATTATTTCCTCAAAGACACTTTCTATCCCTTTTTCTCTCTCTTCTTCCTCTGGTACTCCTATAATGTGAATATTGTTCCGTTTGGATTGGTCACACAGTTCTCTTAATATTCTTTCATTCCTAGAGATCCTTTTATCTCTCTCTGCCTCAGCTTCTCTGTATTCCTGTTCTCTGATTTCTCTTGCATTAACAGTCCCTTGCATCTTGTCCAGTCTGCTGCTAAGCCCGTCGATGGCTTGTCTCATTTCTGCATTGTCTTTCCTGACTTCCCTCACTTCCTCCCTCAGCTCTTGGATATTTCTCTGTAGATCCATCAGCATGGTTATGACTTTTATTCTGAATTCTTTTTCAGGAAGATTATGCATTTCCATCCCTTCAGGCTCCCTCTCTGGTGTTGTCTGGGTGAGCTTTGTCTGTACCATATTCCTCTGTCTTTTCATGGTGATAGAAGTGGTCGGTGGCAGGTGCCACGTATGTCTGCTGGACTTTTTAAGACTTTTTAAAAAAATGAGAAAAAAACAAAAAAATAGGAAGAGGAAAAAAAGAAAAAAAAAAGGGGGGGGACAAAGAAAGCCCACCAGGAGTAGATTCTGTATGGATGCTGTAGGTGGCGCTGTTGCTCCACTATTCCGCAGCCACGGCCGCGCCATTCTGCTGGGCCATTTGCAGCTCTGGCCGGGGTGGAAACGAATGGGAAGCCTCCGTGCAAAGTTTTAGTGCGGCTACTTTTTCCCAGTCGCCATGCAAGGGGTCCGAAATTCCTCAGGACTCCCAGCCCGCTGGGCTGAATCTGCTGGGATGACCGCAAGACCACTGAAAAAAGCGTGCACTTTTCTTTTGTCCCAGGAGCCGGCTGCACAGACCCGGGCGCGTTCCCAGCTCAAAATCTGCACCTTCTGCCTCTCTAATCTCCGCTACACCACACGATGTGTGTCAGCACTCCCGGCGCAGATCACCAGGGCTGGTTATTTCGTGGGGTGTACTTCCACTCCCTCCCTGCTCTGAATCCTCTCCTCCCACCGGTGCGCTGGGGTGGGAGAGTGCTTGGGTCCCACCAGGACGCAGCTCCGTGTCTTACCCGCCTCGCAGGGTGCCGAGTTGTCTCAGGTGCAGATGCAGGCTGTACGTTGTCCTGTGTATTCTGGTCCCTCTTTTAGGAATAGTTGTATTTGCTGTATTTTCATAGATATTATGGGTTTGGAAGGAGATTTCCGCCACCCTGCTCACACTGCCATCTTTCCAGAACTATCTTTATATATATTTACACTAAAAAGTGGAAAAAATTGAAGCACAAATGGCTACAGATAAGAATTGAACAGTTATTGTCTAGATCTGACACTGCACATGGCACATTTTTTTGTGCTTAAGTACTTTTGGAAAGAAGAAAGGAATGCAATTAAAAAAAAAAAAGCTATGTGAACAGATCTGGACCAAAAGTCTTATTTTTAGAAAACCACCCTAATGTCATATCCACTATGTCGATCAGGATTCCTTCTGATGCAAGGGACAGAAATCAAACTGAAACTAATTTCATATGTGAAAATAAATATATTGGTACATGTAACTTGGAAAAAGAGGGGTAAATCTGGCATCAGGTCAGACCATGCTATCTCCAAACCATGAGATCTTTAATCTGTATGGTCTGTGATTTCTCTCTCATTCATTTTCAAAATACCAACCACACACCCATTCTCTGAGTGTGGCCCTCATGCTCTACTGCAAACAGCCTCCTTGTGCAGAAGGGAGACAGAAGAGGCACAAAAAGCTCTAGGCTGAACATCATTTTGAGTATACAGCTAGGAGTCCAGAAAAAGAACTACCTCAGCTTCCTTAGAGGAAATCTCAAGGGAGGTTTCTGATTGACTGTGTTTGGGCCACACATTTATCCAGTGGTCCAATTGCTAGGGCTACATGCTTTTGATAGAAACTAGGAGCAGAATTGGCAGGGAAGAGGGCTAGACAGACAAAAACATCAAATTGTCCACTGTCCTGTCCATGATGTCAACAAATGTCCACTGTGAATTTCATAGACATAAGGCAACATAACAAACACCTATTTTGGAAGCCTGTATGCCTCGTCCTAGGTTAGGCCCTGGATACCTGGAAGAGAGGGAGAACCCAATCCTGTTATCCAGGTCAGCCCCCATGGTGGGGTGGCACATGAAGATGGAATTTGACCTTTAAAGCTATTCATTGAACTGGATCTTGGGAACGATAGACCCATTCAATGGAAGGAGGTATTATTTAGAGCTTTGAGCGTAACTCAACAAAAAACATTATTTTACATTGCAATTCTGTATACATACAACATATACACACACAGACCTCAGACAGAAGTTTAATGAAACTTATCCTTATTACATAGAATGGAGTACAAAGTATCAGAATGCCTTATGTTTTATTTAAAAAAATATTTTTTTGATGACCCATTAAATTGATTTCAAATCAAGACCCACTAAAGGTTTGAGACCAGCAATTTAGAACATTTATTAAGAGTGGCTAACACAAGACTGCTGGGAAGATGGCGGCATGAGCAGGGTTGTGGAAATCTCCTCCCAAAACCATATATATTTATGAAAATACAACAAATACAACTATTCCTAAAAGAGAGACCAGAAGATACAGTACAACAGCCAGGCTAGAGCTACACCTGCAGGGACTCAGCACCTCACAAAGCAGGTAGGATACGGGGCCACAACCCAGTGAGACCCAAGCGCTCCCCACCCCAGCGCACTGGCAGGAGGAAAGGATTCAGAGTGGGGAGGGAGTGGAGGCACGGGCCGGCCAAATAACCAGCCCTGGTGATCTGTGCCGGGAGCACTGACACACATCGTGCGGTGTATCAGAGATTGGAGAGACAGAGGGGCAGGATCTGAGAAGGATGGCACAGCTGGGTTCTCTCAGCAGGCTCTCCGGGACAAAAGAAAAGTGTGCGCTTTTTTAAAAGTCTTAAAGAGACAAGGGCCCAACAGCAGAACAAAATTGCCCCAGTGCACTCAGCCCAGCAGGCTGGGGGTCCTGGGGAATTTTGGACCCCTTGGCTGGCGGCCGGGCAGAGAAGCCACACCAAGACTTCCCTCAGAGATCAGCAGCCTCCCATTCATTTCCTCCCCCCTCCGGCCGGCGCCGCAAAGGGTCCGGCAGAATGGAACAGTGGAGCAGCAGCGCCACCTACAGCACCCTCACAAAATCTACTCCCAGCGGGCATTTTGTTTTGTTTTGTTTTTTTCTTTTTAAAAGTCTTACAGAGGCAAAAATCTCTTGAATATAAACATGAGCAACTTTTTCCTGAACGCATCTCCTTGGGCAAGGGAAACAAAAGCAAAAAGGAGCAAATGGGACTATATCAAACTAAAAAGCTTCTGTACAGCAAAGGACACCATCAGTAGAACAAAAAGGCATCCTAAAGTATGGGAGAATATATTCATAAATGACATATCTGACAAGGGGTTAACATCCAAAATACATAAAGAACTCACACGCTTCAACACCCCAAAACGCAAATAATCCAATTAAAAAATGGATGGAGGATCTGAATGGAAGGAAGAAAGGAAGGGCAGTTTCTGTTTCTAGTAACAGCTAAGCCAATTCTAGTGAGCCAACTCTCCTGCAAGTAACAATAATATGTTCTGGACAAGGTATCTTTTTTAACGGCTACCTAATGGCACAGGTGACCCCAGAGGTCTGAGGAACATTCTGGAATTTTTAAATTATTTCAAATTGAAAAAAAATTTTTTTAATGCCTAAAGCTGGATGACACTGAAAACACTATGTTTCTAAGCCTTAGAGTCCCTGTTAGAGATATTCTTTGAGGTAAATTTACATTCTAAGTGTTGATAGAAGAAGAAAATTAATTAAGAGGTACAAACTTAACTCGCAGGAACATAAACTACAGCATAGGGAATATAGTCAGTAATATTGTAATAACTTTGTCAGGTGACAGGTGGAAGCTACACTATACTGGTGAGCATTTTGTAATGGATATAAATGTCAATCGCTATGTTGTACTCCTCCTGAAGGTAATATAATACTGTATGTCAACTATAAAATTTTGTTTAATTTAAAAAATAAAAAACACTGAACATAAAAAAAAAAAGTCTTACAGAGCCCAGCTGACACATGCGGAACCTACCAGCTACCACTTCTATTGCCATGAAAAGACAGAGGAATATGATACAAACAAAGCTTAGCCAGACAACCCCAGAGAGGGAGCCTGATGGGATGGACATGCACAATCTTCCTGAAAAAGAATTCAGAATAAAAGTCATAACCATACTTATGGATCTACAGAGAAATATGCAAGAGCTAAGGGAGGAAGTGAGGGAAGTGAGGAAAGACAATGCAAAAATCAGACAAGTGATCAATGGGCTTAGCAGTAGACTGGACGAGATGCAAGAGACTGTTAATGGAATAGAAATCAGAGAACACGGATACAGAGAAGCTGAGGCAGAGAGAGATAAAAGGATCTCTAGGAATGAAAGAATATTAAGAGAACTGTGTGACCAATCCAAATGGAACAATATTCGCATTACAGGAGTACCAGAGGAAGAAGAGAGAGAAAAAGGGATAGAAAGTGTCTTTGAAGAAATAATTGCCGAAAACTTCCCCAAACTGGGGATGGAAATAGTCTCTCAGACCATGGAAGCCCACAGATCTCCCAACACAAGGGACCCAAGGAAGACAACACCAAACACATAATAATTAAGATGGCAAAGATCAAAGATAAGGACAGAGTATTAAAGGCAGCTAGGGAGAGAAAGAAGATCACCTACAAAGGAAAAATCATCAGACTATCATCAGACTTCTCAGCAGAAACCTTACAGGCCAGAAGAGAATGGCATGATATATTTAATGTATTGAAACAGAAGGGCCTGGAACCAAGAATATTGTATCCAGCACGATTATCATTTAAATATGATGGAGGGATTAAACAATTCCCAGCCAACCGAAAGCTGAGGGAATTTGCCTCCCATAAACCACCTCTACAGGATATCTTAAAGGGACTGCTTTAGAGGGAAGTACTCCTAAGGCTAAAAAGATGGCACCAGAGAAAATAAAATCATAGCAACGAAAGCAGACCATCCAAATACTAACTAAAGGCAAAGAAAAAACACCTAGTATATAAAGAATGGAGGAGAAGGAATAAGAAAGGAGAGAAATAAAGAATCATCAGACTGTGTTTATAATAACTTAACAAGAAAGTTAAGTTAGACTGTTTGATAATAAAGAAGCTACCCTTGACCCTTTGGTAACCATGAATCTAAAGCCAGCAATGGCAATAAGTACATATCGATCAATAATCACCCTAAATGTAAATGGACTGAATGCACCAATCAAAAGACACAGAGTAATAGAATGGATAAAAAAGCGAAACCCATCTATATGCTACTTACAAGAGACTCACCTCAAACCCAAAGATATACACACACAAAAGGTAAAGGGATGGAAAAAGATATTTTATACAAACAACAAGGAGAAAAAAGCAGGTGTGGCAGTACTTGTATCAGACAAAATAGACTTCAAAATGAAGAAAGTAGCAAGAGATAAAGAAGGACATTACATAATGATAAAGGAGTCAGTCCAACAAGACGATATAACCATTTTAAATATATATGCACCCAACACAGGAGCGCTGACATATGTGAAACAAATACTAACAGAATTAAAGGAGGAAATAGAAAGCAATGCATTCATTTTAGGAGACTTCAACACACCACTCACTCCAAAGGACAGATCAACCAGACAGAAAACAAACAGACATCTACAGAAAATCCATCAGCATCATCCACCACATCAACAAAAAGAAGAACAAAACCACATGATCATCTCCATAGATGCTGAAAAAGCATTTGACAAAATTCAGCATCCATTCATGATTAAAACTCAACAAAATGGGTATAGAGGGCAAATACCTCAACATCATAAAGGCCATATATGACAAACCCACAGCTAACATCATACTTAACAGCGAGAACCTGAAATCTTTTCATCTAAGATCGGGAACAAGACAGGGATGCCCACTCTCTCCACTGTTATTCAACATAGTATTGGAGGTCCTAGCCACAGCAATCATACAAAACAAAGAAATACAAGGCATCCAGATTGGTAAAGTCAAATTGTCACTATTTGCAAATGACATGATATTGTACATAGAAAACCCTAAAGACTCCACTCCAAAACTACTAGAACTAATATCTGAATTCAGCAAAGTTGCAGGATACAAAATGAACACACAGAAATCTGTTGCTCTCCTATACACTAACAATGCTAACAGAAAGAGAAATCAGGAAAACAATTCCATTCACAACTGCTTCAAAAAGAATAAAATACCTAGGAATAAACCTAACGAAGAAAGTGAAAGACCTATACCCTGAGAACTACAAGACACTCCTAAGAGAAATTAAAGAGGACGCTAACAAATGGAAATTCATCCCCTGCTCTTGGCTAGGAAAAATAAATATTGTCCAAATGGCTATACTACCTAAAGCAATCTACAGATTCAACACAATCCCTATCAAAATACCAACAGCATTTTTCAATGAACTGGAACAAATAATTCTAAAATTCATATGGAACCACAAAAGACACCGAATAGCCAAAGCAATCCTGAGAAGAAGGAATAAAACAGGGGAATTATGCTCTCTGACTTCAAGCTCTACCACAAAGCCACAGTAATCAAGACAATTTGGTATTGGTACAAAAACAGACCCATAGACCAGTGGAACAGAATAGAAAATCCAAACATTAACCCAAACATATATGGGCAATTAATATATGATAAAGGAGCCTTGGATATACAATGGGGAGATGACAGCCTCTTCAGCAGCTGGTGTTGGCAAAAGTGGACAGCTACATGTAAGAGAATGAAACTGGACTACTGTCTAACCCCATATACAAAAGTAAGCTCAAAATGGATTAAAGACCTGACTCTTAGAAAAAAACATAGGCAAAAATCTCCTGGACATAACATGAGCAACTTCTTCATGAAATATCTCCCCGGGCAAGGAAAACAAAAGCAAAAATGAACAAGTGGGACTATATGAAGCTGAAAAGCTTCTGTACAGCAAAGGACACCATCAGTAGAACAAAAAGACATCCTCCAGTATGGGAGAATATATTCATAAATGACATATCTGATAAGGGGTTGACATCCAAAATATATAAAGAACTCATGAATCTCAACAAACAAAAAGCAAATAATCCACTTAAGAAATGGGCAGAGGACATGAATAGACACTTCTCCAAAGAAGAAACTCAGATGGCCAACAGGCACATGAAAAGATGCTCCACATTACTAATCATCAGAGAAATGCAAATTAAAACCACAATGAGATATCACCTCACGCCAGTAAGGATGGCCAACATCCAAAACTCAAACAACAAGAAATGTTGGTGAGGATGTGGAGAAAAGGGAACCCTCCTACACTGCTGGTGGGACTGTAAATTAGTTCAACCACTGCGGAAAGCAGTATGGAGGTTCCTCAAAAAACTCAAAATAGAAATACCATTTGACCCAGGAATCCCATTTCTAGGAATTTACCCTAAGATTGCAGCAGCTCAGTTTGAAAAAGACAGATGAACCCCTATGTTTATTGCAGCACTATTTACAATAGCCAAGAAATGGAAGCAACCTAAGTGTCCATCAGTAGATGAATGGATAAAGAAGATGTGGTACATATACACAATGGAATATTATTCAGCCATAAGAAGAAAACAAATCCTACCATTTGCAACAACATGGATGGAGCTAGAGGGTATTATGCTCAGTGAAATAAGCCAAGCCGAAAAAGACAAGTATCAAATGATTTCACTCATATGTGGAGTATAGGAACAAAGAAAAAAACTGAAGGAACAAAACAGCAGCAGACTCACAGAACCCAAGAACGGACTAATAGTTACCAAAGGGAAAGGGACTGGGGAAAATGGGCGGGAAGGGAGGGATAAGAGGGAAAAAGGGGCATTACGATTAGCAGATGTAATGTTGGGGGGGCACGGGGAGGGCAGTACAACTCAGAGAAGACAAGTAGTGATTCTATAGCATCTCACTACGCTGATGGACAGTGACTGTAATGGGGTTGGTGGGGGGGACCTGATGAAGGGGTAGTTTAATAACCGTAATATTGCACATGTAATTGTAGATTAATGATAATAAAATAAATTATATTAAAAATAAATAAATTAAAAAAAAAGATTAAGAATACCAAAATAAAGAAAAAAAAGAGTGGCTTAGCATGATTATTAATAAGCTCCCTCAGTCCTGCATGTGGGTGGTGCTTCGTCTCCACCATCGACTCACCACTAGGGACTGAGGCATCTCCAAAAATCCCCTTTCAGATGTAAGTATCCTTGTCTGTTCTCTCTCCAGATTATTTATTAAGACCTACTGAGTGCTCTTCTATAGGACCATGTGGAAAACTAAAACTGGGGTAGCACTATCTGGAAAAGGAAAATGCTGATGGGTGAGGACACTGTCAGCCAGAAAAGCTGAAAGAAATGCAGACATTTATTCATTCACTCAAAAGCTGCTTAAATTATCTGAGCTTCTATTTCCTTGTTATAAAAAGAGGGCTAAAATTGTCACATGCCACAACACTACTGCACCTGGGGATGAGCTTCCTTTACCTTATGTGATGCTCCCAACAGGGCCAGGCACCTAGCTGGGATCTGTAGCAAAATGTTTCCAAATTCTCAGCTCATCTTTAGAAAAGATGATTGTACATCCCACCATTGCCATGTGACTTAAGTGCTCCCCTGTAGGGGGTTTCATACTCCCGTCCATGTCAGGCTTAGCCACATAACTTACTTTGGCCTATGGGATGTGAGTGGGCATATCGAAAAAGCCTTAAGGACCATGTGAATTTTCCAAGTTCTCTTGCTTTCGCCTTCAGCCATGGCTCATCTCAAACGAGGACCTCCCCTCAGTGGGGGTCCCAGATGAGAAGACACATGGAGCAGAGCCCCAGCAGACCCAGGGGCTTCAGGATACAGAAAAAAATTATTTTATAAGCCATTTAGGGTTGGGATTGTCACAACAACAAAACTGATCAATATCAAGTCCCACAAACAGCAGGAACAGGAGGAATAGAAGACAACAATACAGAGCAACAGGAGGAGACAAAGAGAACACTTTGAGTGCCTCTTGGTGCTTGGAATCATGCTAATGTCTGAGAAATAGAAGACCAAGGTTAGGAGGTATGTGCTACCCTCTAGAAGTTTAAGATCTAGTTGGAATTGAGCCATGGACAAATGAAATGGCCTAGCCACAGGGACAATGGAATGTAAGGGTCGAGCATGCCCCAGACCTAGGCTGCAGCAATTCCCAGTGTGAAGGGATAACCGTTAGTGGTCTGGAAAGAATTTAAAGGATTTAAGTGAGCCCTGAAAGATGCACAGCACACGAGAGGCTGCTATGGGCTGAGAAAAGGGCACCGAGCACAGGGAGTAAGGGCTTCTCAAGAGGAGGGGAAATGGCTGGGGAAGACATTCTAGTTTGGAGGAGTCTATGACTTCTCCTACGGGTCATCCCACGGACCTCTATCTCTTCATCAGGACTGTATAAAGCTCACTGGCTCTCCTGTCTATTTGGTGGATGAAAGAAAGATAATTAGTAGGAGACCTGTAGAGTGAGCAAAACCACAGAAATGTATGGGACTCTGGGGGCTCTGCCACTTGGGGAATAGGCGTGGTTCAGAGAGGTTGCTGGTCCCTCTGAGGTGAGGCAGACTGGGATAGTGGGGTCTGGACAAAGAATATGTTCGGTTTTGGTTGTGACCCCAGTCACCTACCCATATGACTGTATTTCTAGTCAATGGACCCAGAGTTTCATTCCTGGAACGTCTCCATGATTTCCTGAGAAAGTCTGGCCTTGTGGCCTGAGCGCATTGCATGCAGCCAATGAGAGGAGAGGGTTTTGCAGAACTGAGATGTAACAGACACTGACCTTTGTTCTCTAAGAAGAATGCCTCCCCTTTGCTCTGTTCTCTGGAATTTCCCACAGACGGTGCTGACTTTCATCAAAGCAGAGTGGGATTTCATAAATTAAGACTTGCCTCGATCTGCCCGCAAGGGGATTTGTGCCAGTTACAGATATCCATACAGTTCAGAGTTTTGTTTGAATGAGAAAATTGGGCTGAAGGAAAAATAAGGTAGACAAAAGAGGTGAGGTCAGGAGTAAGACACAACGCTAGGTAGACAGAGGACCACAAATATGACAGTATGCTTCCCAATGCAAATACACAGAGGATAATATTGGTTACAAGTTTCTTGGGTTTTAAAAGGCAAAAACAGGTGCCTAGGTGAAGTACTTTCTCGCTGCCTCAACATAGTAGGTCGGAATGAATTCCACCTTCAATAACGACCTTTGATGAATACAATAACAGGTTTCAAGGGGCTATTATTCTTCAATACAGAATAATGGCACAGGTCAAAGTTCAATTCAACAAAATAAATTATTTGAAAGACCAAGACAAGGCCATCTAAATATCTGAGGCAATCTGAGGATATCCTTTGATCCAAGGATGATATTTAGAATATAAAGAAACAGATGAATGGCTTCTCTTTCCGGTAATCCTCCATGAACATTATTTCTTAAAATTAAGAGCTTCTGGTATGAGTAGAGCCGTGGAGTTTGATGTTACACTATCAGGCAAAAGCCAGAGACTCAGAAAAATCTATTGCTCCTGTTAAAGGAAAACTGGCTATGCTTTGGCTATAACGCCAAGTAGAGAGAGAAGCCAATGTCCTCTTTGGCCAGTGAAGGACCCTAGTCAGGATTGGAGCCAATGTGAAAATCTCCTGAACCTCACCCAGAAAGGAGCCAGGAAGAGCAGCAAAGTCTCCCACAGGAATTAGTTCTACATTTATTCCGACCTGTGGCAAAGTCCCAGCAGCCGCCTGTCACTGGCATGTTAGCCTAGAGAACGTTCAAAGCAGACGTTTACCAGTTGCCCACTAAGGCCTCAAAACATTTAATAAAATGCCCAGAACACTTAGAACCTTAGTTCCAGTTCACAGACAAACAACACTGCGTGGCCTAACCAGAATGAACTGCACACAGTTACCTTTAAAGTCATAAAGTGAGAGTACTAGCGTGAGAACAAAGTGGGAAGAGCATACCAACCTTAAAAAGAAAAAAAAGGTTTGTATAGCACTATGAATTATTGTCTTTGAAAACAGATGCTTGTCCCACAAAGTCCTCTGATGACATGAAAAGAAAGTTCTAAAGGAATTCGCATTTGTTTTTTTCCCCCTATTGCCCTTGCCTCACTGTCCACAGCCCACTCAGGTCACCCAGTAAACCCTGAGGGTCTGTTTCATTTTTTCCTTCCCACACGAGCCTCACACTGACAGTCTGGCCTTTCCAAACCACCACTGGCAATTTCAACTGAACTGATCACATATCAATCAATTCTAGGCAGCCAGTCCCGATGCCAAGAAACTGTGACATTGTCCCCATCAGAACTCACAGCCTTCATCTGCCAAGCTGGACTCATCCCACAGGCAAATGAGGGAACAAAGTTTCCCCTTTTATTTAATCTGGAGCAACAAATTTGGGGCACAATTCAAATAGCCTTAAATGTCTTACGAGGGAAGGATTAGTAATTTTGATTCCCCATGACACCTAGTAGGGTATTCTGTATATTGTAGGAGCTCAATAATTGCTACCATTTTTGAATACTTTTTCTGGGTGCTGTACTTGAAGCTTTGGTATTTCATGCATATATTTTTTCATTCATTCTAACAATTCTCCTAGAAAGGTATTATTTGAAAGATGGGGAAATAGAAACTCTGGCAAATCCATTGATTCATCCAAGACAGACGAGCTAGTAAATAGCACAGTGGACTTTGATTCCAAGATTGCCCAGTATTAAAGCCTGAGCTCTTTCCACTCTGCTGTGCTGTCTCCTAAAAACAGTTCATGAAGGCTACGAACTCCTCCGGTGACTGTTGGACCAGTGATGGAAGACATAGGTGGGTGAAACTTGGCTCAGTATCACATAGACTTTCTAACAGTTACAAAGTCTGACAGCAGAATAGACTGGGCGGTGGTGACTCTTTCATCACAGAAACAACTTTCTGTCTGAGACAATACAGATGGGATCGCTACTCTGCTTGAAAAGATGGGCTAGATCATTTCAGTATCTAAAATCAAGAAACCAAGACTGAAAGTCAGATTCTGAGAAATGAGGCCAAAGTTAAATTCCAGGTTCCTTTCATAAACAACTTATACCTGAGACACTGTGTTTCAGGAGATACAGAGATGAAAAAGATATCATTTCAATATGGAGGCAGGGTTATAATTTGAGCTTGGTACTAAAGAAAAGTAGGATTTCAGAAAATGGGAGCAGATAAGAGTTGAATATTATACCCAGTCCCAAATGAAGGGAACAGGATTTTCAAACATAAGATGGTGAGAAAGCACAGAAAATGTTTAGGGAAATAGAGCATACATCACAGAAAGTAGTGGGAGAGAAGCACAGAAGCGTATTATGAGGCCAGATTATAGTGGGCTTTGAATGATTAAGGAATCTGGATTTTAGTTTATTATACCTGAAAGCCATGGAAGCTTTTAAACAAGGAAGTGATTTATCTGTGGCTATGGTTTAAATAGATCAGTCTGAATCCTCAATAAAATATTAAATAGAATCCAACAATGTAGAATAAGAATTACACACCAAGACCAAGTAGAATTCATTCCAGGTATGCAAGGCTGGTTCAACATTCAAAAAAAAAATCAATGTAAACCACAACACTGACAGGCTACAGAAGAAAAATTATATGATCACATTAATTGATTCAGAAAAAAATTTGACAAAATCCAACACTTATTTGTGGTCAAAAATCCTTAGCAAACTAGAACAGAAGGGAACTTCATCAACTTGGTAAAGAACATCTAAACAAAACCTATAGCTAACATCATATTTAATGGTGAGAAATGGGTGGCTTTTCTGCCAAGACCAGGAACAAGACAAACCTGTCCACTCTCGCCATTCTTTTTCACAATCATACTGGAAGTCCTAGCCACTGCAATAAGACAAGGAAATAAAAAGGTATACAGATGGGTCAGGAAGAAGTGAAAACTGTCTTTATTCACAGATGACATGATTGCTTATTGAATAGATCTGGCACTCACATAGGCAGGACCCTTACCAATTTGGTAGTGTAGTTTTGGATCAAGAGAGTAGAACTAATTTCTTCAGCACATGCTAGAGACTTGACAGAGACCACCTAAAAAAAGAAAAAAAAACATGTAAATAAAACCAAGCTTCTAACTTAAATAGCAAACTTGAACTGATTTGATATGGATGTTAAAGCACTTATATGAAAAGTCATCTGTTCTGTTTAGACCAAATCAATAGCACTCTCCCTCTCCTCCTCCACCCAGAAAACTTCTTGAGGGTAGGACATGATGTGATAACTATGTACCAATAAGGTGTTTTATAATGGCAAGGCATCTCATCATCTTCCAGGCCCAGCCTAAGCAATTAGGAAAACACTAGAAACAATGATGGCCACATTACAATCCAACATTTCCATATTTCTGTGATGGTTTCCAAGTGAATGTGTCCTTCTGTAACTATCAAACAAGAGTAGAAAACATTAAAACAATTCAATCAATGAGAACGTATTAAGTACTGACAATGTGTAAGACTCGAGAGGGAGTAAAAGGAAGCCTTAGTGTGAAAACAGATGATTTAGAAAAAGTAGAGGAATTGAGAGTCAGATGAACAAACCTGAGCTCTGAATCATGCACCGCAACCTCCAGCCACATGACAAGCAAGTTGCGTAATCCCTCTGAGCCCTCAGCCTTCTCACTTTTACCGTTCTCATTGTAATACTATACATACCTGATGTTGGGGGAATTGAATGTGAAAATGCACATGAATTTGGCTGGTTGTAAATGGCAGAACAGATTTGTTTATCCAGTTGGTCAGTTTGTTTATCTGCTTGGTAAGGCAAAAGTCTACCCATGAGAGCATCAAGTGTCCAAAGTAGGCGAGGGGTACAGGCAACAGGAAGAGCAGAGGGAGAGAATTCTTGAACTGGGGTGGACAAAGGCATCCCAAAGGACATTTGGGGAACTGTTGATTTGTAAATTACTCAGAGTAGAATTCAGATAGGCAGGGAAAAAGGGAGAGTTGCTGGCATAAAGGAGACACTCAATTCTTGAATGAGTGAATGAATGAAAAGCATTGAGAAATGAAAGAACAAATTGGAATGTCCAAGACATATTTTAGAGGCATTCAGCAGGCCAGAGATTAAATTAAAGGTGGTCCTTGACTCTGAAGAAATTTTGTTTAAATGACTTTTCTCCCTATGGATGCCCATGTAAACATTCAGGCACTTTCTAGAGATGGGCAGGCCTGTTCCCCTGGCCTTAGAGAAGCCACATGTCTATAGAAACCACACCGTGGCTGGTTTGACCCCTGGTACTGCACTATCTCTCTGACTTATCTGTGACCTGCAAATCTGGGTGAATGCATTTCCTGTAGCCCCAGTGAGACAAGACAGCTTCTGCACCTGCTGACATATTTAGCCATATACATTAACTCAACGGCCACTGTTCTTTCTTGATAACCACCACGTCACCTAGATTGTCAGAGTCAGCTTCCTCCACAAACCACAGTGCAAAAGATTCTCATGGGAAAAAAAAAGGTACCAAGGCATCCTCTGACTTTGGTGCTCATGTTTTCAAATTGAAGCTTTCAGGTAAGAATAATGGTCAGACGGACAAGGGGGTTTTGGGGTCTGCGGGGCAGAGCAAAGGTAGAGCCTAAGAACAGGCAGAGGAGACAAGACAGCAGAAGTTAATGGAAAAAAACTAAAGATCTGGACTCTGGTTTAGGGCCTTTTGTTAAACCTCTCCGTGATCTTGAGCAGGTCACTTGACCTCTCTGGGCATCAGTTTTGCCATACAAATATCGGGAGGTTGAGGGACCTTGACTTCTGAGAATCTTGCAGCTCTTACACCCTAGGACTACAGATGAAGGAGATCCCATTTTCAGTGCTGGGAAGAGGCAGGTCAAGAACAGCTCGTTTTTTCTGATCCTCCTTTATCCATTCTCCTCATGAGCCCTGATGACCCAGAGAAATAATTGGTCTCATTATTAGAGAAGCAATGAATAACTAAACTTGGGTAGAATCAGTAGGTCTGTTTTTGTTTGTGACCCTCACTGTCCCATAAAGAAAAAAAAAAATCACTGCAAGGTTTCCTCTATTCCCTGAGGCTTGAAGGGGGGTTACTCAGCAAGTCCTAATCCCAGAAACATCATTATGTTTCCACACTTTTGCTAGACATTAGCAGACTGGCCTCTGCCCAGAAGAGACGCACCAGAATGGCAAGGGTCTGGGAACCATGCCTGAGGAGGAGCAAGGAGGAATGAGGGCATTTAGTAGAATCAGGAGAATCATGAAAATGGCTCCAAGCAGCTAAAAGGTGGACAGAGAGGGTGGGTTTGTTTGGTGTTCCTCCTCAGGGCAGAACGGAGGGCCGCCAGAGGTGGCTCCAAGGGAGGCAGATGACGTCACCCTGGAAGAAGAGCTTGCCCACAGGTAGAGCACCCAAGGGTCTCATGGGGGCAGTGACCTCCCACTAGAGCACTAGGGAAGTGTTCTAGTCCCAAAGGCTCTGTGCCCTTCTGCCAGGAGACCTCAGAGAGGATACTCTCAGCAGGGCGAAGGGTCAGCTCTCCTTTCCAAAGCAGAGATTCTAGGATTTTACCATAAAGTTGACCCTGAAGCTCAACAAATGCTATTCACCTTCCTTTCTAGCTGTTTTAACTTGCTTGAAGTCTTAAAAACTGGATCCTGTGCTGTGTGACTGTACTTACAGCTTTTCCATTGATCTGCAAGGGGGCAGGGACGCCCCCCCCACAACCCCAGGCTTTTGGTTTAAGTCCCTCTAATTCCTATCTCCTCTCCCAATCACAGGTCCCACCAGTGTATCAGGAATAAAACATTTTAGATGCAGTCAAAGTTGTTAAAGATTTTATAAAGCCAATTATCCCTTTGCAAAGTAAAAACTGTTGCAGATTTGAAGTTTTCTGGTCAGACCATCACAGGGAAAGGCCTTCCCTTCTTGTGCCACACAGAAGAGAATAAACTACAGTCATTTTTACACAGCATCTGAGTGAACCTCACACACGGCAGTGGCAGGTATTCAAAACAAATCACACAGCCTCCAGGAGAGCACACGGCCTCAAGTGACGTCAGGGGAGGCAAGAGACAGACTGACTGGGGCTCACTCTTGTGCTGATTACAAGGCACTTTGCCCACTTTTGCTTTTGGACGTTTAGCTTAGTTTTCCTTTCTTAAACTGTTTCCTAATTTGCCTAGGACATTCCTCTTCAAGAAATCATTAAGTCTGATATGGTAATACTGTTTACGCACAGAAGCCACCGCACTCTCCCATAAAGAGGACTGTTTGGTTAAACTTTGAACTCCTCTGGCATTGCAATAATATGCAGCCTTGAGCAAGAATCATTTAAAAATCCATGAAGCAACATGTAAACATGTCAAGGCAAGGTGAAAACTGTACAGACTGTAGACTCATAACCCTGCCAAGTATGCATATATGTGTACAATGATGTAAAAAAAAACTGTTTAAGACAAATGGTTGACATGACCTCAGGGGAAACATATTTGAAGGGTAGGTTCTCGCTCTCCCTTCTCCCCACAAAGACCTCTTTTTAAAGTTTTCATTTATTTCTTTAAATTATTTGTTTAAATTATTACTTGCCATGCAAACAGTTAATCATTTCAGCATTACCTTTCTCCCCACCCAGTACCACTTTTGAAGGCCAGTTTCCTTCCCCCAAGACACACTCATGCCTAAACTGGGGCTGCTTGGGTTTGTCTGATTTTTATTTGAAGTTTCCACAGCCTCTTCACACTTAGGGCTACATGCAGGGAAGAAAACTCCAAAGAGAATGGCAGTAAGCCTCAGGCTTCATTTTCTTAGCCAACGGAGGTTTGCTCGAGCTGTCACAATAACTCTCTGAAGGAGGGATTATTTTTAGTCCTAGTTTTACTAATGAGGCAACTAAGGTTCACACCCAGGACTTGGAAGAGCTAGGGTTCAGACCCAGGCCTTTTGGCCCAGAGTCACTGCTCTCACACTATGCCACGTGCAGTGTGACCCCTTTGTTTTCAAAAGGTATTCTTGCAGTAACACAGAGGGTGAGCTGGCAAGAATAGACAGTCAGAGAGGCCAGTGGGAAATGGTTGCCCCATCCAAGTGATGGGTAACAAGACATGCGTTTGGATGGTATTACTGGAATTGGAGAAAAGAGGACAGATTTTAGAGGAGAGTTGGGAGACCACTACTTCGTCCCCACTGGACTAGCTGAGAGATAAAGGTGATCCTTGGCGGCTGTGAGGAGTTAAGCAGGGACACTGGGGAGGAGGCTGGGGGACAACCTGGGGAAAGGGGGAAGGTAGAGGAGGAGGAGGAAGAGGAGAGAAGGCTTGAAACTGAATCAGCACCAGTAAAATGCTGAACTGGTGGGACTGAAGATTAGGACAAAGATCAGGGTTAAATTGGTGAGGCAAAACATTGGCTCTCATCAGGATAGGAAAAGAATATTGCTGACCCAACTCAAGTCATAACTAGTTTTTGCCTAAAGCTATGGGTTTGTTTGATAATTTTTATAGATGGAATCAATGTGTGAACTAAAGCTGCCTTTTACAACCACCACCAAGAGAAAATTATGTAGCCAACTGTATCAAAAAATAAAACCATTCAGCAAAATAGAATCTTCCCCAAACCAACAATGGCCAGTGCCTGTGCCGTGTGCAAGAGTACGCCAAAGGGAGCTGAACATGGCACCCCACCTTTAGGGGGCTACCACCATGCCTCTGTCCCTGGCACTCAAATATTTGCCACCCACCAGCGAGCTAAATGGGTCAGTCCAACATGTACTAATGACTCCCAAAGTATCTTTCATAATCTAGGATCTGGTCCTGCCTTGAGGTTGCCAGGTTCTAGAAACTTTGTTATTTCTTCTCTTATTCACTTGGATCAAAGGGATGGGACACATAATCACTTTTCCATTGTCTGAGCAGAACCCATTACAGTTGCTGAGAAGTGGTAATTGAGTTTATGAAATATAATTACCTCCACTCAACCCACCTCCCTTTCAGTTTGCCTTTCTCAATCAGAAAGAAGTAACTCCACCTTTCACAAAGGACCCTTGCATATTTGAATGGCTTCCCAGGAGTTTTTGAGTGGCATATAATTGCACTTGATTTAATTTTTTGTCATTAGTCCCTGAGGCTTTGATCCAAAATCTGCATTATTCTGATATAAGGAAAATAAAGCTCCACCTCAAATTAAATATTTGCCTTTGCCTAAGGTTTGCTGTTCATTGTACATCTGATCTTCTGTTGGATCTGTGGTTTCCAGCAGCCACTTCTGGGCTTGGCTTCTTTTCCAGTTCCTCCTGTTTCCCCATCAGTTGTCAGGTCACCAGGAGCCTGAACATACTCAAGTTTCAGGGATACTTGCTGACCCCAAGTTCCCAGGAGGTGACACCTACGGGAACCTAACATCTCTCGCATTTTCCATGTGAGGCCAGCTGTCCTCAGACCTTGTATTTGGGGGATGGGAAATTCCCAATGAAAACACAAATTGATGGAGAAAAAAATAAAGCTCTCTCACATTTGTTTCTCATAGTGTACCCAACACTTGCCATTTAAACCGATGTTTATTAAGTACCTCCAATTCATCTTGGAGTACATTACGCCTGTCCCCAAGGACCTAACAATATTGTAAAACAAAGACACTGAAAAGAGTCAGTAATACATTCTGTCATAGAGGTGCACAAAATGTACAGAAGAACCTCAGAAAGAGGGACAAACGCACCAAGCCATTCCTCTTCAGCTCATGCATCTTCTGTTTTAAAAAATATTCTCCTTCGATTATCCTTTCCCCTCACATTCACCATACAGTACACCTTTCTCCCAAAGCCAAACTTATGGGTCATGTAGTCTGTAGTTCTGGTCTCCACTTGGTCATTTCCAACCGACTCCCCAGTGTGGACCATCCGGCTTCCGCCTTGCCCATGCCACTGAAAATGCTTGGTCAACACCTGTCTTTGGATGTCCAAAGCCAAACTGCTGATCTTCGAACCCAAATCTTCTTCACTCGCAATCCTCACCATCTCAGATGAGGGTAGCGTCAGCCCTCTGGCTGTTCATGCTAAGAAAATGAAAAATCTTTTTTTTTCTCTCATACCTCACAGCCCAATCCATCAGTGATTATCCTTCAATGTATATCCAGCATTGGGCACTTCTGAGCACCTCCACTACCACCATTCTGACTCCAGACATCACCTTTGCCCAGAGTACCACCACAGTGGTCTCCCTGGTGCTCCCCTCCCCGCCCTATAGTCTATTTTCAATGCAGTAGCCCAAACAATCATTTTTAAAACATAAGTTAGACCATGTCTTTCCTTGACTCCAAATTCTCCAGTAGCTCCCCAAAGTTCAAGTCCTTCCCATGGTCTACCAGACCCTGGGAGATTTACCTCCACCCTTCCCCTTACCTCAGTGATGTTATCTCCTACCACCTCCTCCTCACTCACTCTCCTCCAGCCACGGTGGTCTCCCTGCGGTTCCTAGAACATGCCAGGCACATTCCACCTGAAGGTCTTTGCACTGGCTATGCCTTTTGCCTGAAAGGCTCCCCTTCCCCCCAGATAAGCCACACACTCAACTTCTCATCGCCGTCAAGTCTGTGCTCGCATCTAACTTTCTGACCACCATACTGAAAACTGCAACCGCTGATGAGCACTTCTAATTTTCTTCTTACATGTTCAACTATTTTTTCTTTATCTATAGCACTTACCGCCCTCTAGCATGCTATAAATAAACGTATTTGTTTTGTTCATTCTTTATTAGTTCTCTCCCCTCACTCGAATGGAATTATTTTGCTGATATACTCTAAGCTCTAAGAACAGTGCCTGGCATATAGTAGGCTTTCAATATACATTTGTTGAAAAATGAATTAAATTACCAAGGTCACCAGTGAACTCTGACAGATCCAGAGGGAACTTTCCTTCTGACACTGCTGAACACTGGATCTTCCTGGAACCTCTCTCCTTCAGTTACAGCCCCCCAACCCCACCCTGGCTCTGGCCATTCATCTCGGCCTGCTTACGGGTTTCTCTTCCTTCAGATATTGATGGTCCTCCCAGCTCTAGCCTCAATCCTCCCTCCTCCCTAGTCTTCACATTCTCCCCAAACAAAGTCATCCACTCAATGTTTCAACTACCCCCTGAACATTGACTTATCTAGAATTTATACCCTCCCAAGTTTCAGACCTAGACAAGCAGCTGGTTATGAGATAATCTCAAAGTGATCATGTCTAAACCTGATCCTCTTCCAGAGTTCCCTTTCTCAGTGAGCACTGTTTACCCAATTGTCCAGGCCAGAAACCTGGGACTCATCCCAGATCACTCCTCTCTCACCCTCCACATCCCCTCAGTCAGGAAACAGCCCCGTTGCTTCCACTCTTACTTCTGCCTCCTATTCACCCTGCACTTGACCTGCCATCACAGGCTGCTCAGTCTCTGCGCTTTTAATCTCACTCCTCCAGCCCATCCTCCACAGTGTCTCAGCATGGCCACTCAGTCAGGTGGTTCTCTTGTCTCTTAGCCATCTACAGGGGGAAATCGAAACTTACCTTAGACAGGAATGCCAGGCCCTACACACCTGCCTCATCCAGCCCCTGACCCTCCCATGCCGCCACATGCCAACAGTCCTGAACTAACACTTGCAGTCTCCCCTGAATGTGCCTCTGAGCCTTTGCACATGCTTTTCCCTCTGCTGGTAAAGTCTTAACCCTGCTTATCTGTGTTTAGATGTCTCATCCTTCAAAGTTCAGTTAGCCTTGTGTGGTTCCCCCAAGCAACCCAAAGCATTCCACACATTCTCCAGCCACATTTTGCACAGGCCTCCACCATGGCAGTTACCTTGCAGTTTTTTAATTATGACAAACCTTCCCAACTGACCTCCCATGGTGGTTGAGAGAGTCAAGGGACAATAGAGGAAAAGGCTCAGTAAGCTGTAAAATCTCAAACAGAAGTTAGTCATGGACGGTGGCAGGAGCCAATATGAGAGATACAATAGGAAACAATTACAACACAATAAGATAATTACTGTCATAGATACAGATGTGAAAACTGAGGCTTAAAGACCCTTTAAGCTTCAAAAAGGAACAAGGAGCAAAAAGACTTGGATCTAAGAATCCTGGTAACCAAGGAGAATCGGGGTCCATGTATGAGAAACAGAACACTCGTTTGTTAAACAAAAATGCTGTAACATAAGTAATTCATGAATACAGAATGGATCACCGAAAGGGTGGGTGAAAGGGCTCTAGGCTGGGCCATCAGAAATGACAATCAGAATCTTGCCACTTAACTTGTCCACCAGGGATGCTGCCACCTCTGTCATAATCAGGACAGCAGAGAATCAAAGCCCTGTGTGAAGAATTGTCAAAAACCTATCCCCAAATCTCCAGTCTCAGGACCAGGGAGACACTGTCATCCCAGCCATGTGCCATGACACCATGGAGCCAATGACTGGACGCTGAGTCACAGCTGCGGAAACACCCCCAAAACCTTGCCAGTTGCTAGCAAGAGGCAACTCAGCCCGAAGGCCAGCTCCCCTTCACTTCCACCTCCAGATCGTGCATCAGTGCATCTACTAATGGAAACTAAAGCAAATCCAGAATCCCAGGAGCAGGGGGATCTGTGAAGCGCCGTCTTTAGCTTTCCAGCCTGTCGGGTACAGGAGTGCACACAAAAGGAGCTTGAAGTGGACGCGAAGTGCCAGCCCATGACATCTACCCCGCAGCACAGAGCGGGAGATGCGTCAACTGATACACATCTTTGTATGGCAAAGTTCCTCTCTGGGGAGACAAAGTGATTGCATCTCATTGATTGTTTTACAACAAAGAACTGAAGGACATTTTAGTCCCTAAGGAAAAAATTAAAGTTTCCCTAACATGAACTGTGAAAGAAATTTCTCTTTGCAGGGGCACCCCAGGTGGATGCTGAGTGGTGTTGTGTGCAGTGTCTTCAATAAAAGCTTTTATAGCAAATATAGAAAGAACATCCATATGCTGGTTCTTAAAGTGACTTTTGCTAAAATGCAAAGGTATAACATAGACATGGGATCTGAGACCTCACTTGACCCCATATCTGTCATTAGATTGTTTGACCCTTAGGTCAGCCACTTTCAAGCTGTGTGCCCCAGGGCCTGGGGTCGTGAAGAAAACCTGGGGATTTTAGGCCCCTTCTACCAGAACAGTCAGCGTTGCATCTGTCTTAAGTCCACATAAAATTCCCTTTGAAAAAAAAAATTTAATTGCTTTCAAAACTGTTAGAAAATTAGTCTTTGACCATCTCCCATAAAAGTTATTTCTTACAACTGGCTTTTGGTAAGGGCCAAACCATGGACAATGTGAGGTTTGACACTGGCCCGCAAGACCACAATCCTGTTCTGCCAATCAAGAATGATCTGAAAGCTTTTGAGAGGCCCGAGATGGCCAATTTTGAGGTGGCCTTTTCCAGACGACAAAAGTCTTATGTTTTTCTACACCACTGCCCCCAGGTCCAGGCTACGAGGGCTGCACAAAATTAATTGCAGGTCAGGATACAAAAAGGAAGTTGAAGACCCTCCAGCTTGTACCTTTACTTTACAGATGAGAAAACTGAGGTCTGGAGGGAGGAGGGGACTAGTCAGCCAGACACCCAGTCCCTTCTTGCGGGCAGGGACACCTGTCTTTCCCTGCCAGTTCCACAGTTAATAGATGTCTTGCCTGTATTTGCAAGACCCTCAGAATCCCGGCACACACCTCACAGTGCTAGCAGGGCTCCCGGCCTGGCCCTGAGCATTTACTGAAGGTCAGGGATTCCAAGGAACTGCCTGCGGCAAGTAAATGTCTCTGTCAATCATACGAGCAGCTGTCGGAAAGGACCTGAACTAGAGGATTGAAATGCCTCCTGTTGCCTTTTGCTTTTCTCAGAAAATGATCTGCAGCCACTGTTTCTCTCCTCCTTCTCAGGCAGAACTCCTGCTCTCTAGTCCCCAGATAGAGCCCGCCGGATGTGGCCAAGCTTTCTACCTATCCGGCCCAAACAGCGAGGCCTAGCTTTGCAGCCCCTGGTGAAGTGAAGCCCAGCCATGGCTGGGGATCTTTCTGCGTAGTCCCAGGTCAGATCTCAGCAAAAGCCAGGCCAGCACACCCAGTTTCTGAACTGACTGGTGGCTAGAAGCCCAGTCAAGACACGGAGTCAGGGCGGAGAGCATGTTCTAAAGGGCCAGGAGACGGAGTCGGGTGGGGTGGGGGAATCCGACCAGCTGTGGGCTCCTGCCCTCCTCGCTGTTCAGATTGGGTCAGATGAACTCAGTCACCTCAGGTGGAGTCCCTTAAAGCTGAACGTTCTCCCCGCGCTAGGCCTTCCCCAGTGGCCTTGCCTGTTTCTTTCAGGCTACCACCATCCTCTGTCTCTGCGGCCAGGACTCGGTCAGGTCCTGCTGGTTCTTCCGGCATCTGTGTCTGTGCCCTGTGGGCCACTTTGGTCTCTCACACCCTCCTCTCTGACCCAGAACTGACATGGTCTCCTAAATGGGCCCCTTCCCCTTGGTCTCTCCAAGCCTCTCTCATACACAAATGGCCACATTAATGTTACACTACTTTGCAGGTGATCCATGCTCATGAACTTGCAATGTTCCCCAAAGTAATGAGCTGGGAATTCAAGGCTCTCCACTATCCATAATCCCACCAACTTGCCACACTCACCACCCCAATAGGGGCACATTTCCATGTGTGTACACACACAACTGAATAACCCAGTGACATGCCCTCTGCTTCTGGGAAGTACTCCAGGGATTCCTGCTGTTGTTCCCACCATCTCCCCACCTGGCAGGTGCCATCCCACAATGTGTGCACATACCTAAGTCCCACTCCTCCTCTCTCTGCCTCCCAGGCCCACGGAGAGCCCTGTCCATCTCGAATGCACACCCCACACGTCAGCCGCACCATCTATATGAACACGCCCTCCAGACAACCGGCAAGCAAGCAGGGTATGTGTTACCACCTCCATTTTGCACAAGCAGAGATTGTGCCTAACGAGCTAAAAGCTCTGTCTTCTCAAGTTTGCCCGGCAACAAGTAGTTTGAACAGAATTAGCCCTGGTCCCCAGCCAGCCCAGCCTTCTCCTGCTGCTCCTGCAACACCAGAGGCAGAGGAGACGGGGTGCTGGGAGGAGGAAGGAATGGTGGGGGGAAGAGAGCGGGCCATCATGGGGGTGGGGGAGGCCTGTCACTCGCGCTCCAAAGACCCGGAGAAGGGGCAGTGAGTAATGGTCGGCTCCCCAGTCAGCCAGAGAAAGTAGGGCAAGCTCAGCATGAGGAAGCGTCCAGCACGGTGCCCAGCATGTGACCAGGCTGACCTGGGGTAGGGAGCGCGCAGCTCATATAAACAACTGTGTTGCCACGCGGTCGAAACCCCCGGTGGCAGTGTTTCCTGGGAGGCAGGGCTGAGCCCACTGCCACCTTTGCCTGTTTCTATGTTATCACACGGAGTTGGGGGAGTTCAACACCATTTGCCAGACTGAGTAGAAACACAGTAGCCAGGCCTTCAAAACAGGGCACCTTTGTCCACAGCTGACACCCTGGCCCAGAGCCCGGCTCAGCTTCAGGGAAGGATTTAGGTCAGAAGGAAAATGAAGGTGGGGGTGGCTGCAGCCTTAAAATGTTTTAGCACAAGATTAGGGAGATGATCCGCCTCTTCCCGTGGCCATACCTATGCTGGGTTGCCCCTGGGCCATTTCGTGAGTCTATCACCTCTTCCAAGTGTGCAGAGCTGAGCAGATGGATGTGAAGTAAGAGAAGCTTCCAGTCAGCAGGGCAGGTGGCCACAGAGCTGGGAATTATTTCCAAAGCAAAGGAACTTCAGGAAGCAAAAAGAATGTTACCCTGAGTCATTCTGAGTTTAACAACTGTGTCTCCTTTATATTAAGTTCATTTCCCCCTGCGTTTCAAGAGAGCACTCGAAGGGGAGCTATGAGGAGCAGCCCCCTTTCCAAAGCGCTCCTTTTCACAGGGATCATTCAGTGAACCTACCTCGGGGTTGAGTTCTTATCATTCCAACGCACTTACAGAGTTGGGAAATAGGTTTCAGGTTCCTGCAAATTTTATGAAAATGCGTCAGTCACCTGCGCTTGCCTGGCTCTGGCCAGTTGCCTTACAAGGCTTTGCCTCTGGCCTTGCCCGCCATCTTCTGGACGAAGGCGGTACTGCTGCCAGGGATAGGCTCCTTGGGCAGAGGCTTCCACACAGAGACAACTTGAAAATAATTCTGGCAAGGGCCATGAACAAAACTACTCTTGACTGCCAAAAAAGTAGTAATCGATTTCATTGTCTACAGAAAAGTGCATTTAATGATATACTTCTTGGTTGTTGTATTTAAATCATTCTCACTCGGCATTCGACAAACCCACAGCTGAGCACATACCATGTGCCAGATGCTATACTAGATGTTAGAATAGAAATGAATCAGATAGCCCCTGCTCTTAAAAAAAGAAGAAGTAGCCTAAAGGTTTTTTTCTATGAACCTAAAACTTCTCTAAAAAAGAGCTACTTAAAAAAATTAGAAGTCCAGAGGTCCAGAAACATGTGCAATGATAGTGACATTTCAATGTGATTACGGCCTCAAGGGGGATGTACCACATACCACAGGCCCCAAAAGAAGAAGTCTGCTTGGGGCAGAAAGGGGAAATGGTCCAAAGGAAACAGAGAAGGTGACATTTGACTGATGGTGGTCAGCAAAAAAAAAAAAAAGGACAGAAAAGTCTCAAATAAGTCTTATTGACTGGAAAACGCCCTCCACTTCCTTCACCCTCCACTGTGCCCAGCAGCACTGTTGCTGGAATACCGGCCACTGGGAATCTTGCAGGGCATCTAGAGAAGGGTTATGGGTCTTTTTGAAGGTGACTTGTGGAGGCTCTCGGGCCATTGGCTCAATCCACAGGTGTGGGGCATTAAGTGCTGCGGCCACAAGGAAGTAAAACACCAGATTTTGGAGTAAGAGATACCTGGGCTGGAGCGCAACTGCTACTTAACAGCTGTGGGACGTGGATAAATCACTTAACTTCTACAAGCTGCAGCTCCTTCACACGTAAATGAGGTGATGATAACAATTAATCCTGAAGAAAATGAAATGAGGCCATGCACATGGAGCCCTAGCCCATGGCCTCGTGCACACAGGCTCTCAGAAATGTGCACCTGTTGGCAGAGGCACCCCCAAACCTCCCAGCTATTTCTGTTTAGGACATATTCTCCCCCACCTTAATCTCCTCCCTGGAACACAGACCTCCACAAAGCCAGTTCTGCAGATTTGAGTTGCCACCAGGCATTTGAACCCCTCCCAAGGGTCTTGTGGATTCAGCTTTTCTGGGGTGACCTGATAATTCTGCAAATGACCATGACCAAGAATCTCTGGGAAAACTGGGCTGAAAGCCTCCCAGTAAGGATAATATTGACCACAAGGGGGCAGTATTGGCCAACACTTGCTTCCCAGAGTGGCCATGTCAGCCTTGTTTTAGCGGGGGATGGGGAGGATGGACCAGTGCAAAGATGAGGAGAGTAACATTGTTTACAGGAGCAAGTTAATTTTGTTAACTTACGTGAAATGAAAAAAGGGCATCAGATGAAATGTTCAAGGAGGCTTTTTTGAGGACATCCACAAAGTCATAGGGGAGACCTTCCATCACCTCAGCCAGTACATGCTAACAGGCCAGTTGGGGGTAGCTCTAACAGCAGGTGCACCACCCGACTCCAAGCCCACCTGTTATAAAGTGGAAACAATGATAACAGGCTGTGTGAAGCAGTTCAGGCTTAATTGCCACCGTTTTTACACACAGAGTCTGTACCTGTGGAGGTACAGACTTGCCACGGTCTTGGCTTGGCTAATGGCAGAATGTGGGCCAGAACCCCGGGACCCCTATCCCTGGTGCAGAACATCTTCCACTGCGATCTGCTGGGCCCCTCCTCTGACCCCAGATGAAGTAAACTGCCGAGAAGATGTTACTGAGAGCCATGGTGGCCTAGGCTGGGGGGTCTCCATGGCCCCTTCCAGCTCTGAATGATGAAATTCCACAGTTTCAGCTTTAAGCAGGTTCTTTATTGGAAGATTCCTCCCATCAGGAGCGCCAACCTTGTTAGGGCATAAAGGTACCTGTATTCTGGCTTCACTGGGCTCACCGCAGGTGGGCTTTGCTGTGACAAGTTTATGTGGATCCAGTTAGGGCCACTGGATTCGCATAGACTATAGACTGGGGGAAAGCAGCTCTGTAAAATTATGCCAATATTTCTTTAAATAACAAAGTTCCCTCACCCATCACCCTACTCCTCAAGCATTTGAAATAGAGCTAAACATAAACGACTTTGAGTTACACTCAGCTTTATGGGAATTCATCTGCGGCTAATTTACCCACATCAGAATAAAGGAATCAAACAAGGAGAGTGGGTAGGAAGCAAGGGCTGTGGTTCTGGTAAGGGTAAAGACCAACAGAAGAAGCTATAGCTCCTCCTCTTCCCTGTGGGCCTTCCTTTCATCTTACTCCATCAGTGGTGCAGTGCTTGGCTGGACACCTAGTGGCCCTCACCTCCCGAGGGTCTCAGTGGCCCCTTTGAAGCAGCTTCCCAACAAATTTCCAGCTAAGGTTCCCTCCATCGACTTCCTGGTAAGTTCGGCACCAGCCCCTGCAGCCTCCTGGTGAGTTTTGCTGGTACCCCAGTGAACAGTTTGCTGTTTGCCAGCCCTGACCTGTTTGACCTTGACCTCAGTGAACGTTTACACCATCAGTGGCTCCAGCCATCCCTTCTCCAATGAGATCTTATTCTCAGCCTCAGAGGGGCATCTCTCCCAAATTTATTTCTTCCTGTATTATTTAGAGTTCTCTGTACCCTTAAGAAGCCAATCTCCTGTCCTGATTAATAATTATTAACTAGCTAATAATTCTTTATAGCCGACGTTCCCTGTTGGAGTGACTGTGTAGTTTCTGTCTGCTGAGGCCCTGACTGATGCAGCACGCATACACATGCCTTCGCACGCATCCCTGCATACGCCCTGGAGGGACCCTCCTTTTGCAGCTCCTCGCTCCCTCCAGTGTCGTTGGATTTTCCCCAGCAAATCCTCTGAGCATCCTGAGTCACCTGCTCCTCTTAGTACCCCCTGCATCAGCCGGGATTTAGTCAGGAAACCAGAAACCACTCCAGGTATTTCAAGCAGGAAGGGATTTAATACAGGGACTTTGGTGCTTAAGTCCTGGCTTCACCTATTCCTAACTGTGTCACTTGTGGGCAGGTGACTCAGCCTCTCTGAGACTCAGTTACCACTTCTATAAAGATAGAAATAATAATAGCACCTAACTCATACAGTTTCTCTGAAAAATTACATATAATAATCCAGGAAAAATTCTCAGTGCCTGATACATGGTTAGTGCCCAGAAAACGTAAGCTATTATTAGTGTTTGTATTATAATCCTCTAAACGCTCCAGCAACCTGAGCTAAAGTGTCCCAAAGCCATAAAAGTCTATAGCTGACGCAGCCAGGAAAGGAAGACATCTGTCCCTGATTGAATTAAAGACTATTCGAGACTGAAGTGGGGGATGATGTGACAGATATGACCCATTGGCTCCAAGATCCCTGCCTGTCCTCAGCTAGAATGAATTATACATCCTAAACATCCTTTACCTGTGTTGAGCAAAGACTTCTCTTCCAGATTTCCTTTAAAATTTTTAATAGAATATGTAATATATGCACATTTTTAAGTCAAAGAATACAAAATGCTGTATAGTTAAGAATGTCTTCCTCCCACCCCAAACCCTTAATATCTTCATTTTCCCACCTCAGAGACAACCATCAGGAACCAGTTTCTTATGTGTCTTTCCAGTCATATTCTAGGCATTTACAAGTAAAATATATTTTCATATTTTAATACATATGGGAGCACTGTTTTTGCTTTCCCACTGAACAATGTATTTTGGAGACCATTCCATATTTGCACTGATGTATTACCTTATTTGGTTTTTCTTCTTTAATCTTACTCTTTAAAATCTGCATAATCTTCTTGATATGGAGATAGCACTAATTATTTAACCAGATCGTTTCTGGTGGGCATTGAAGTTTTTCCCAGTTTTTGGCTGTTATAAACAATGTTGTAATAAATAGCTGTATACATATTGACTTCTTTCTTTCTATGAAGTAGAAAATTATCTCACCTTTTAGAGCTGGAGTCCCAGAGGCCATCTTTATGGTCCAGTATAAAAAGACCAGGGAAGGAGATGGGAGACCTGCACTGCAGTCCTGGCTCAGCCATTAATGTTCTGCACTCAGACACTGATTACTCCATCTCTGTGTGACTCAGGTTCCTGGCTGTCAGGAAGCAATATTTGTACCTGCTTTAAATTGCCTCACAAGGGCATTCTGAGAATCAAATGAGACAGTGCACACAAGAGCTTGGGAGTGCTGTCCTAATGGTCAGGTCTCTCTTCTGCTCATTTTCCAAACCCACAACTGATATATTGCTGCACGAATGTGCCCATCAATATTCAGCACAGTGCCTGCTCCACCAAGTGCCCCTCCCAAGGGAAACTGCTTCAAGGACAACCCGAGGCTTCTGTGCATGGCACTGTATGTCCCCCACCTTCCCAAACCCCTACTTCTCCTCCACTGCCAGGCTGAACTGGGCTGAGCACACTGGAAGCCCCACAAGCTTCCCAGTACTAGAATGAAAAGCTTTGCCCAGAGAGAGACAAACCAGGTCATTTTGATTCTTTCCCTGGAAAAGTCTACCAGGAAATTATGAGCGACTAAGATAGTGAGGACAAACATAATACAGAATGCATGAAGAGAGAAATGCATGTGGTCAGGGCCAGGAAGGATCACTGGAAGCACAAATTATGAGTAAACTGAAATTGGAAGGAAGCAGAGGCCTTCATAAAGCTGAAGCTATGAGGTCAGAAAAAAAGTGGAGAAGGATGTGGGAGAGAAGTGAGAGGACACAGAGAAGCAGAAACAGTAGACCCGGACAAGTTTTAATGATGACAAATCACGTGAAGGGGCAGCAGCTCTGGCTGCTGAGTCCAGCACAGTCCCTGTGAGGCTAAGCCATCCAAGAAGCTGGGCTTCCATGTGATCCTGTCTGCCTTGCTCCCTCATGCAGCTTTACGATAACCACCCCTTTCTCTGGGCTCAGTGGAGGGAGACCTGTTTTCAGCTGCCAGGAGTGCCAGGTCGACCCAAGGCCAGTGAGACTTACCTCCCGTGCTTCCCCAAGAGCCCCTTAAAGGCAGGGGTGTGAGGATCTTACCTCACAACAAGGGAGATGAGAATCCTAGACTCTATTTCGCTCTGCAATATACTTTGCTTAATGAATGAATGAATTTTCATGCCTCCTAAAGAAAGGGCAGGGCAGAGAGCAAAAACGGAGAGGTAAATAGACAGAATAAATATCAGTCGAGACTACCCCTGCTGATCTCCCCTCGTGCCCAAATCCCCCGCCTCCTCCACCAAACCTTCCCCAGCTACTCCCACCACATCAGCACCCATCTTCTTAACTAGGATGGTAAATCACCTTATGGGCCCCAGCTCTTCATTCTGCCCCATATCTACACCTTCTACCCTTTGTCCATGCAGTTCTTCCCATTAAGGGGCAGAGCACATTTCTCCATCCTTTACCTTTGGGTTTGGCCATATGACCACCTTATACTGCTGGTGAAAGCCAACAGTAAAAATGGAAGTGATGGCGGGCCAGTTCCAAGGCCTTTTGTGCTTCTTCCATTGCCATGAAAAGAGCATGCCCAGGCCAGCCTACTGTTGCCAGGAAGAGGCTGAGGGACGCGTGGAACAAAGCTGCCTTCGCCGACCTGCCTAGTTGAGCCCATCGTAGATAAGCCAACTCTTAGATGTCTGTGCTGTCACTGAGATTTTAGTGTTTGATATGCAACTATACAATTACCCAAGCACGTATACATTTCAGGGATTGGTGATTTTTAATAGCAGTTCACTATTTAGTCATATATAATTATTTCTTTGGGCAGATAAGATTTAATAGATGAAAATACAGGATCCCCCGTTAAATGTGAATTTCAGATTAATGAAGAATAATTTTTTGCTGTGTGTCCCATGCAAATTCTAAAGTAATTATTGTAATTAAAATCATAATTTTAAATATGCAAAATATTATATATCTAAAATTCAAATTTAACTTTAAATTTAAAGGGCACCCCGTATTTTTCTGGCAGTCCTACTCCAAGTGCCTGGGGCAGGCTTAACATCTCCAACAGTCGCCAAGAGACAGTTCCCATGGCCACCATCATAATGCTGGCAGAGAGCAGCCGTGGTTTGGTTAAAGATGCAAATAAAGCCCCTTCTCCTTTCCTAGCGCAACCTTACCTTGAACAATCAAAAATGTTCATGTCATTTTCACAAAACTGCTGACAACAAGGTACTTTCTCCAGCCCACCTATCTCTCTGCTGGTTCCCCTCAATCCACCCTATGAATGACAGGGGTCACATGTGTTTGCTAGGTCTGCCGTGACAAGGCCCCACAGCCAGGGTGGTTTGAACCACAGAAGGTCATTATCCCCAGCTCTGGAAGCTGGATGTCCAGGATCGAGGTGTCAGAAGGGTTGGTTCCTTCAGGAGCCTGTGAGGGAAGCATCTGTTCGCAGCCTGTGATAGTTTTATATGTTGGCCTGACTAGGCCATGGGACGCCCAAATGCTTCTGGGTGGGTTTGTGAGGGTGTTTCGGGAAGAGACTAGCATTTGAATTGTGGACCGAGCAGGGCAGATTGCCCTGCCCAGGGTGGATGGGCCTCATTTCTTCCTTTGAGGACCTAACTAGAACAAGAAGCTGGAGAAAACCCAAACAGGTTCTCTCTGCCTGACGGCTGGTCTCCTGCACTGGACAGGGACTTCTGCCAGCAGCATTGCTGGGTATTCAGTCTCCAGGCTTAGACTGGAATTTATACCATCAACTTTCCTAATTTTGCCACTTGCAAAGAGTAGATAATGCCATTTCCCAGTCTCTATGATGACATGAGCCAATTCCTTATAATAAAGCTCATATGTGTCATATACATATAATCCCCTATTTGTTCTGTTTCTCTGGAGAAACCCAAGACAAACCTCTCTCCTTGCTTTGTAGATGGCCATTTTCTCTCTTATCTTCGCATCATCTTCTGTCTGTGTCCAAAATTGCTCTTCTTCTAAGGACATCAGTCACTGGATCAGGACTTCCTCTCCTGACCTCATTTTGACTTAATCGCCTCTGTACAAACCCTCTAAGATGGTCCTATCTAACGTACTGGGGTTAGGACTTCAGCATAAGCATTTTATTGCGGGGACATAATTCAGTTCATAACAGGGTTTGTGGAACTATTGTGACTCATCCTGATAAAGTCTGCATTTAAAAGAGGAACCCAAGGGAGTAGATTTCAAATAATGGAATTCTTCAGGTGGTGGAATTCTAGTTTTCAAAGTTGTGCCTAAAGGTGGTAAAAGCCCATCCTGCAGTTCTCAATAATGACACCTCAAAGGGGCCCCACCCTTTGCCAAAGGGGCCCTAGCAACTAACTGGTGGAATGTGGGTTACTATGAGGACAGGGGATTGTGATGGTGGCCAAGCTGTGGAATCTGGTGAGGCCAAATGTTAGTGCCTCAAAATTGGCAAGCAGTGTGGTATTCTGCATGGCAGCAGAGGAGAGGGAGATGATGGGAGCCCGTGGGGCAGGGGAAAGCTGCCCAGTCTTCTCCAAGGGCGTGCCTGATGACCCCATGTCTGAAGGGAAGCCCAGAGTTTTTTTGGTAAGGGCGTGCTTCATTTCACTGCCCCAGCCTGCTGTGGGGACCTGGGATAGCGGCTGAGTGCACCGAGACTCCAGAGAGCTGCTAACAAGAGAACCCCATCCTCACAGCTGACATCCAGCTCTAGGCAGGGACCTGGAAGCCCTTCACAAAACTGTGAGATCACTTGAAACTGGCTTCGGTCTCTCCCATCTGCCTCCCTAGTTGGAGCCCTGTCCTCCGTCTAGGAATGGCACCCGGCGCCCCCGTAGCCCTTTCATTGGTTCCCATGTGTACAGGTTCTCTCAGTGCAGCCCTTGGGCTTCTTCCTCCCTCTGTACCCCCACCCTCTACTGAGGACTGGGTGTCTAAGTGGTCTCAAAGTTAGGTAGAGGAGGCTGCGGATGGGCAAGTCACCTCCACAGTGATTTGAAAATCACCAGGAAGGCAGCCTTCTACCTCAGCTCCCCTCTGCCTCCACCGGCCGGCAAGTCAGGGCGCCAAAGCTTTGTGCCAGTTTGCCCTGCCCTTCTCATGACTCTCAGGGCCTGATAACTCTATGTTAAGTGCAATTCTAATAAGAACTCTGTCTAGATCTTTACCAAACACCCAGCCCATGTGGCCTGGCACTGCAGTGGGGGTGGGGTGGGGGACAGCCCCATATTGACTCCTCACTGTCCCCCAACGCCCCAGGAGGCAGAGTCACCAAAGCCAGGCTCTTCCTATGACTACCTGAAGGAGATGGAAGCTTGTGAGGACAAAAGCTGCCCGGGGCTGCCGAAGTCGCTGTCCCTCGAGACCGGCCCTGCCACCAAGGGCCAGGCGGGGGATGGACCCGAACTCACAGAGCTGCCCCAGGCCTCGGCCCCAACTCCAGGGATCCCAGGGACCCTGGGGATGGACCACAATGCTGAGATGGAGCTGGAGAAGGTGCGCATGGAGTTCGAGCTCACGCGGCTCAAGTACCTGCACGAGGAGAATGAGCGCCAGCGGCAGCATGAGGAGGTGATGGAGCAGCTGCAGCAGCAGGCCGCACCCCGCCCGGTGGGTGACAGTGAGTGGGGACACTGGCCGAGAGGCCTGCAGGGCCAGGGACTGACCTTGGGGCCCCGGGGGCCCACCTGACCTGCTTCACCTTTGCACTTGCCCTGGGTTCAGAGGTGGGGGCCCTCACGGCTTTGAGGTTGCATGCGAGGCTGAGCTCCGACCTTGTACGGAGAGCTGACCCTAGGAGCAGCCCAGAACCACCGTGTCCACCTGCCTGCCCACGGCTTTTCTTCTCAGGGGAAAGTCCTCAACATGGCCTCCATGACTGGATTTCCTCTGTTCTCCATTTCTCACTGCATCGCTTTTAAGTGACTGATGCCTGAGACTAGACAGAACCCCTACAGAGGTCTGTGGATTTTGATGAGACCATCACCTTCCCTAACCAGGGTGGAATTCGCCCTGTAAGGATCACTGCTGTGTTGTCAGTGAAAGCGTAGACATCTGGTGAGGGCCAAGCCACTCTTCCCTGATCCATACTAGACCAGGATAAGAAAACGTACTTGCAATTAAGTGGGATGTGACTGTGTCACACTATAACCACTAAATAATGAAAAATGTTATTATTTAAAGCAGTGTTGTCTGGGCTTTAAAATCAGGCAGTTCTGGGATAAAATCCTGGCTCTATAAACAGTGTGTCATTGGGCAACTTACTAATCCTCTCTGAGCCTTGGTTTACTCATGCAGAAAGTAGTACCTACCTCATAGGGCTGTTGGGAAGATTAAATGAGATAATGCATGTAGGGCACTTTGCAACGAGCCTGGCACAGTAGGTAAGCACTCAGTAAGTGTGAGCAATTACCATATTTATGTACTCATGCAACTCACTTCTTGACCCAAATGCAACAATTTACATTCATCACTTCTCAATTTTATTGGGATATAATATATTAGCTATGCTTCTCAGCTCTGAGTCATCCTCAATTCTGAGAAACTTGCCTTCTGTCTTCATTCAAGTCATTGCTACAGTTGTTGAGGAGGATGACACAAAGGAAATACCACTAAAAGGTCTCTGTATAGGTTAGTAATATTCCATTAATCAGCACCTTCGAATTACATTTTATCCAGCTCACATTTCTCTACCCTGCCCTTATCCTGAGAAACAGTCAAATGGTTTTCCAGAATTAGATATTATACTACCTATAGCATTTCCCCCAATATCTTTTTGTAAGAAAACGGGGTTGGTTTTGCATGATTTGTTCTCAATGAACACAGGCTGGCTTCTTAACGATAATTTTTTTTCTTGCTCACAAAGTACCTTCTTAATTATAAACTAAATGATTTTGCTAGCCAAGTCAAGATTATTGAACTGAGACTTCCAGAATCCATCTTTTTCTCCCCTCTTTTTAAAAATCTAGAAAATATTTCCCTGTCTTTAAGATTTGGGCACATTTCCTGATAGTCTGACTTCTCCCTAATAAATTCCACTTCTAAACTTGTGGCTTTGTCCTCAATAGCCTGGGATAGAATTTGTCGCAAGTCAGGGCCTGAAACTATTTGAAGCAGATATGGTACAGTACTTGGCCTTTGGTCAATGTCTCCTCCTAACCATATTTGCTTCCCCTTTTTTAGTTTGAAAACTTACCCCTTGCTGGATGAGCTGGAAACTCTTGGTGTATAGTCCTATCTGCTCTCTGTCTTCTGCTCAAAAGATTGACTGTTGAAAGTATTTTGAAAAGATTTCACAAATGCATGTTTGGTTACCAAAATCATAATTATCACCCTTCAGCATTTCAGACTGAAAACATATGCAGACTGCAGAAGGCGGCAGGAAGCCCACAGGTCCAGGGCCACACCGTGTCTGCGGACAACTGTGAGATCTGCCTCCAACCCCCAACACTAGGGTTCTTCTCTGGTCTTCAACCCTCCTTGCTATGCATTTTAAAGATGCATCTCTGGGCCATTTTCTGCCCCCTTAGTTTTATTTAGTTGCCCTCACATTTCATGGTGGTTGCCCCAGCTCTGGTATGTCCCAAATCCCAGCCTTTGGTAATAGTTTACATAAGTGTTTGACTTGTACGTTTACTGAAAGGTGGCAAGTTGACTTGATTTTTAAGCCTACTGCCCACTCTTTCTGGGTGAAGGGGTGAGCAGATAGGTCCCATTTTGCTGACAAATACCTCTGTGTGTTCCCAGCTAGTTCAGGGCATCACAGTCCCTGCCTTCTGCCTGCTTACAAAAAAAGTGGCATGATTTTAAGAGACATTTTAAAGAATGGACCATGGTGATACCTTCTTACCTACAGACCAAAATAGTTACATCAGCTTTTGCCTTACTTATATGTCAGTGACTTCTACAATCAAAATGGGGTTCGTCAGATTCAATTATATAGATTCTGGAAATGAGCAACACACAGGCAGAGTTAGCCAGACCAATGAGGCTGCTTTCCCCCAGCCCAAGACCATGAGGGGTTTGGTCTCACCACCTGTCCCCAGGAGAGACTGAGCCCTAGACTGACGGACTGCAGACTGACCCTGTGTGACATATGCCAGGACAAGGAAGTCAGAAACAGTCATCTGTCCCAAGGGACACCCTCTCCTTGTGCCTATTTCCAGAAAACAAGGTTGAGTGACAGGGAAAAACCATTCAGAGAACACTCCACAGACCCCGCAACCAGATCTGGGCATCTTAGAGTCAGAGAGACTGCCCACCTCTGTGACTCGGAGGCAGTATGGAACATACAGAGCAGGAAAGGTGTTGGCCTGGTGCCTGGCTGGGAAGGCTCGGAGAGTCTCTTACAGCAGACTCAAGAAGTAAAAGCTCCTAAGCTCCTCAATGTGCCAGTGACCTTGCTAGGAATTTTTCAGCTCTTGCTCCTCATAATCTTCTTCTTCCTCATAATCTTGTGAGGTAGGCACAATTACTCCTCCTTAGGTGAGGAAGACAACCTGCCCAGGGTCACATTCAGGAAGGGACAAGAGCAGAATTGCCCCCAGATCTGCCCGGCACCCAAGCCCAGTTTTGCCAGCTCCATCTTTTCTTCCCCACAGTTCTCAGGGGGCCTCCAGGACCTCTTGCTCCCCCAGAACCAGTTTGCCGTGTTCCTGTACTGCTTCGTCTTTATACACATCATCTATGTCACCAAGGAGATGATCTTCTTTCTCTTCTCCAAGCACTACCTGTTCTGCATTGTGGCCATTCTGCTCTGCTTGATTAAAATGTTATGATCCTACTTTCAAGTGCCTTCATTCTCTCCCTCACTGGGAACCTCCACACTAGGACGTGATCCAAGTTAGCCCCCAGTCTCCATTCCTCTTCCCTCCCTAGCACCTCTTCCCCTTACAAGCACCTCCCTCTGATCAGAACTTGCTGTTAGGAAAGGCTCTGATGTCAACCATTTACACCTTAGTATGAAGAAATATGTTTAGGCCTTGTACTGAGCCTTTGTTTTGCCTGAGGATGAAGATACTTTATCCTGAGAGAAGGATTTCAGAAGTTAGGAGGATAGGGAGATATCTTTAGGGGTGAGGGGTTAAGAAAGCCTTTCCAGAATCACAGAAACCACACCATGGCCAGGCTGGTTTGGGATCCAGCACATCTACTCATGTTCATAGATCTTCTCTGAGCCACAGCATGTATGATAGGCTTAGGGCGACATCCCCCCAAAGAGGTCCATGTCCCAGTCCCTAGAACCTGTGACTATGTTATTTCACATGCAAAAGAGTCTTCGAGATGTGTTTACATTAAAAATCCTGAAATAGGGAGATGATCCTGGATTATCCAGACAGGCCCAATGTAATCACAAGGGTCCTTATAAGAGTGAGACAGGAGGGTGAAGGTCAGAGAAGGAGGTGTGACCATGGAAATAGAGGTTGGAGTGATGCAGGGCCACAGGCCAAGGAATGCAGGCAGCCTTTAGAAGCTAGAAAAGGCAAGAAACTGGATTGTCTCCTAGAGCCTCCAGAAGGAATGCAGCCCTGCTGACCCATTTTAGACTTCTGACCTCTAGAAACACAGGAGAATACTCTGAGTTGCTTTAAGCCACTAAGGTTGTAGTAATGTGTTACACCAGCAAACAGACCCTAACACAGGAGCCAAGACTTCCCAGGCTATCCCCTGCTTTGCAAACATGTCAGGATAGCATCAGCAGGTCATTGTCAAGGGTCCATTTAGGGTGCGGTGAGAGCAGGACTGCACACAGGCAGTCGTGCAGGCTTGGAGCCTGCCTTCAGGCAGCATACAGTTCCAAAAGAGAGCCCAGGAGAGACCTACCAGCATCGGATGGGCAGGGGGCATCGTATCCTGGGCAGCACACACTAGGGTGAGGCAGAGTGGCAAGACCTGAGCATACTTCTGGGGGCATTCGGAAGGAGGGAGTAAATAAATGCTGGTGGAAAAGTAGGAGAAGGAAAAGCAGGCCGCACAGCCCAACCCTCAAATCCCAAATACACAGACACGCAGATACACAGCAAGTAAACAGCTGTCCACAGTAGAGTTTACACACAGCACCCCCACCCTCCAAATAGAGAGGCAGCAACCAGCAAAAGGAACAGATTTTGAACACTAGAGGGCGCACAGGAGGCACAAAATGAAGCTGCCTGGTGCGTCTGTAACAAGACAAATAGTTCAACACCCCCAGCCCCAGAGGCCCAACCCCTTCTCTAACACACACACCGCTCACAGGCTGTCAGCTGCTCTGAGCCCTGCCCAGGACTGATGGCTGGCCGGCCGGCTACAGTACAGGAGGCGAGGGATAATGCAGCAGACAGAATGAGGCTGGACACAGCTGTGCCATCCATCAAGTCTTTACTGACCCCTCTTTTTCCTGAGCGAGGGGCTCTGGCTTAAGAGGGACAAAAGAACAAGGTTCTGTCTCGTTGGTCTCTCTAAGTGATGCCCATTGAAAACGCATGAAGAAAAAGAAGACTGTCCTGGGATTCAATGTCAGTACACATTATCATGCCATTTAAGTCTGTGGTGACTTCTCATTTTCCACCCAGTTCAGTGCACCCACCCCCATTTATAGCTGAGTGTGACAGGTATTTACTCAGAAGTAATAAAACTGCCATTTCTCATTAAACTTTCAAATATAGGAGTTTTTTTTTTGCTATCAGTCACTTCTCACTATCATCGTATTTGATTTGGGTTCCTGGGGTGGAATTGAGGTAAGAGGAGGAGGAAATCAGGACATCGAAAAGATTAAGGTCCAGAAATTTAACTTGTTATAGCAGACAGAATTGGGAGTTTGTAAAAAAATACCAAGTGCTATAAGTTCAACCCCCTGTTGTCAGGTAAAACAGGACTAGAATACTCCATTATCCTTACAAACCTTCAGAGAAAGACATCACTAACTCCCTTGAGCAGGTAAGTTAGCATTTCATCTCAGGCCCTTAGCAATGCATAAAATCTCCCCCTGTCCCTCCTGCTGTGATTGATGATTGAAGGCAGTAGCCTCAGATCTGCCTCGGGAAAAACAAGTCACTCCCCAGACTTGATACAATTTTCCTCATTCAAATGCAAAGCAGAAAAGCAAAAAGGAGAGAGACAAAAGTAGAGAGAGATGCAAAGGCTAGGAAAACACCGTTGAGGTAAGCAACAGTCAGCATACAAGCACTTCTTGAGCACCTCCGTTAGGCACTTCCCTAAATGCTTTATGGAAGGCATCTTCACCAAATCCCTGGGCAGAAGACTCATGTATTCTCTCCATTTCACAGATGAGGATACTGAGCCTCAGAGAGGTTAAGTGACTTACCCAAGATCATCTTAGATCTCAAGTCTGACTCCCAGGGACATGATCTTTCCATACTACCATGCTCCCAGGATCCTGCCTTGAAGGATCTCACAACCTTGCTGGGGAGAGGAGGCTAATACATGTGGAAATGTAAAGATGCTGTCAGCATACAGACCTCAGTGATGAAGGAGACCAAAGGAGAGGTCCCTGGAGCCCAGGGTGATAGCAAGTCTCCTTGAAAGAGCAGCCCCTGAGGGCAGCTAAGCCTAGAGCAGACGAAGGGAAGAGGGAAAATTCACGTGAACTAGACCACGGTGGGAATAAACTGAGTAACAGAAGGCTCACCCTTGTGCCAAAAAAGGGTAACAGGCCTGCAAAATTGATTTGGGACCACATTTTTTGGCCTTGAATGTAGGTCTGAGGAATAGGACCTTAATACCGTGGGAAATAGGGAATTCCTAAAGATTGTAGAGTAAGATAGTGACCCTCCAAAAAAGGAAAAAATGCCTCATTTCCCCTCTTTGGGGACCATGTTCTTGCCTTGGCCTTCTATTTCTATTTTCAATCCAGAAACATTCTTTCTAAGGTCCTGAGTATGAGAATTATATTCAGCTATAAAAGAAACCCAGCCACGGTAGCTTAACCAAATAGCAGTTTATGTTTCTCACATACTGAGAAGTCCCAGGTAAGGCAGTCCATGACTGGCGAAACTGCTCCAAGAAATCATAGAGGACCCAGGCTTCACTTTGCTCCACAAGGGCAAGCACGAGCACACAGCTTTATCCTCCTCACCCATGGCTTTCAGCCTCATCATCTCAAAAAAGGTTGTTGCAGCTCCAGGTGTCAGGTCTACAACTCTAGGTCAGAAAAGAAGGAAAAGTAAAGGAACCACCTTTTGAAAGCTTTCCAGAGAGACCCACCTAGAGACTTCTGCCCAGTCTCATCGGTCAGCCTAGGTTACATGACTGATGCTAACTGCAGGGCATCTGAGGAGGTAAGTTTTTCACCTGGGCACTATTGCAGCTTTGAACAAAACTGGATTCTGATAGTATTGAGGGATGGTGTCAGGGGAAGGAAGGGTGACACCGAATAAGCAAATAACTGTGTCTACTATCCCCTGCATTTTTAGGCCCAGCTCCTATCCCTTCCTCCGAGCTGAGCCAGAGTCTCCATGGGGGTTCAGGCAACCGGGCGGGGCACAGCTACGGCCAGTCTGGGCCTGGCCAGCTTCTGCACTTCTGCCCTAAGGCCTCATTCACATACCACAGCAGGAAGGTCACGGTTTTCTGTAGACACACGAGACCAGAGCAGCTCTGCCCTCATCCTCCTGACCTCTGCCTGAGGCCCCGACCTCACACAACTGGGGCAGTAGCCTTGCCCAAGGACTTGGAAAGGAGTGTTCCTCTGTGCTGGGTGCCCTAGGCAAGGTTGCAAGAGGAGGTAAGTTTGCCTGTAGGTCCCTCCCCACCTGAGTTCCAGATCCTGCAGAACAGAACCCAGTATCCCTGACATTCTTCTGTCAGACTGCTAAAGACTCCCACACATTACAAAGGTCCATTTGGCTTTAGTCCAATCAAAAACTCATATTAAACTTTCAGACCGCCTTAGGGAGAGAAAGATAGAAGACTCTTTTCTGCTCCCCAAATGGAATCTCATAGGTTGCAACCCCAAGCCAAGCAACAAAGGCTATTGTCCTGGACACAGGTGAAGTCTACAGGAGGGAAGGGCAAGCAGGCTTAGGGCCAAAGGTCACTCCCCTGCCATGTGTGTTTCCAAATCCCATGTTAGCAGGTGACGGTAAGCAAGTTGGTTAAGCTTGCTTGGCCTCCTTTGGATGACCTCTAATTAATCTAGATGCTAACTGGTTTAAGCAAACAAACAAACAAAGCCTATGGCCTGATTTCGGAAATTTCTAATTTACTTGATCTGAGATGGTGTCCAGGAGAGCTGGTAGCCTTGAGAGAGCCCCAGCTGATTTTAATGTGCAAGCACATTAGAAAACCTAAGTCCTTGCTATTCTACATAAGCTGAGGACCAGCAGTACCAGTATTACCTGGGGCACCTTAGAAATGCAGCATCCCAGGCCCACCCCAGACCCACTGTTCAGTGGCATTTTGACAGTATCCCCAGGGACTTTGTCTTGCCAATGGGTTTCAGCCCTGGGCAAGTTCACTTTGGATTCAATGAGACTGAAAAATGACAATGGAACTTTGTGGATAAAGTGGTTTCCTGTGGCCAGGATTCTCACCTGGCCCTGGTTGGCTAGCTCACTACACACATGGGCAATACGTTGTTTTTGACTCTATATATAAAGAGCTCCACCCAGTGCTCTAGGCGACACTGTGACATGGCTGCAAGGCTGCAGGAGAGCGGAGACTGAGACGGCTGTGAGGGTAGAGAGGCACAGAGGCAGAGACCAGCTCGCTGCATGCAGACTTGCTCTGCATCGACAGAATTCTAGTGATTGACCTGCCACCATGGGAATAAAGTTGGGTATAAACCCTTTCACCCCAAGAACATTCCATTGTCATTCCTTGGTCTCATTGAATCCATAGTGAGCTTGTCCGGGGCTGAAACCCACTGGCAAGACAAGCATTCTTGGGGTGAAAGGGTTTATACCTAAACTCTGCTGTGAAGATATTGCTCTTGGCCTGGAGGGTCTGGGGTCGACAGGGATGTAGAGGCAAGATGACAGAGGATAACTGAGCCCCTAGAAGTGCTATGAGAGCCTCCGTCAACAACTGGGGGTGGCAGTGCATTGCCCTCCTCCCCCTGTGCTTTTACTAGTCCTTGCTCTGGGCTTCTGAGAAGCCAAATGATTTCTCCCAGCACTCTGGGATTCACCAGAAACTTCTGGAATCCCCCAGATCTGTCTCTGCCTCTGACCCTTTTTGATTTGGTTCCAGTGTGAGTAGCTTGGGAAAATCTTGTTAATATACATTCATTCATTATTTAAAGGTTGCCACTGTTCCTTCAGGAAGGTTAAGCCTGATTAAAAGATGGGATTTTTCCACAGGGCACAGCAGAAAAGCTAGGGTTCCGCATTTTTAAGCTGTTTTAGCCAAGCCTTGTTGCATAATTTAAAGCCTGTGACTTATTTAGATTTAGTTAGCTAAAGGGGCAGCAGCTGCAGGTTCCCGAGTCAGTATTTATTAAATGCCCTCAGAGGGCTTGGTGGCCCTTAAGAGCAAAGAGAAGGATAGGCTTTGGACTGGCTTTAGACTTGCAAATTTCCTACATTTAAGTAGGAGGGATTATAGACAGTGTCAGGAGGTAAGCATTTTTGTTCCTCAAGAAGAACAAAGGGGTGGCATCAAAGGGCCTAGGGTTAGGGGATAAATTCGCACAAATGACCTTCTCTTCAACCAGGAGTGAGTTGATATTAGCCACTTCCCAGTGCTATAGTGACAGTATGACAATGGGGTGCAAGCTCATAGTAAATGCAGAGCTATAGAAATGAGAAGTGTCAATAGATTCCCAGGGAAAGTGTAGCAACTGCTCACAGGATTTTAAGAACTAGAAGTGGGGAGGACCAGCTCCAGAATTTGTGGGGTCCGGTGCAAAAGGACAATGCTGGTCTCTTGTTTGAAAACTCTTCAGGATTTCAAGGTGATGACAGCAGAGCCTGAAACCAGTCGTGCTCCCCTCTAACCACAGGGGTTCTCTGAGCTTGGGAGCGGGTGCCAGCACCCTGGTGGTATGCCCACGAGGCCATCCCTGGAGGCAGATGGAGACCCTCTGGGCACGGGCTTTCGTGGCACCTCTCAATCCCACCCTGAGAGAGACCATGTCCTTGGCCCCCCTGTCAGCCAGAGGGAAGGGAGCAGGCTCTGCATTTTTAAAGGGGTGTGGACCCCTGGAGCAGGCCCAGGGATGGAGGAGGTTGAGTCCAGTGGTCTGGGGCAAGGAAACGCCCCTTCCAAGCCAAGTGGGCCCCTCAACCACCCACCGGCACTGGAAGGAGCATCTGACTGAGCAGGCAGCATCTCCTGGCTTGCAGGTCCCCCTCGAGGCTTGCAGCTGCTGACCGCAGGGCCACAGAAGCTCGAAGTTCCTCTGTTCAGAGGCATCCCTCCCCTCTGGCTCCTGCCTCTCACCCCATCCAGCTGATCATTTTTCTCTGTGCTAGAAAATCCCAAAACAGAAGAATAAAGCTACACTTTTTACCCCCATGAGCTCCACTTGTATCAAATGACACAGTCACTTGGCTTCAAACTTTCCCTCAAAGGAGCCTTTGTGGGGTCCTGGGGCCGAAAGCTGGCCTTGGAAGCCAGCCACCAAGAAGCCTTGCAAAAAGTGCTGAGCAAGGCAACCTTGGCCTGAGGAGCAGAGTTGTTTCAGGAGCCTCTGTCCCCCAGAGGAGCCTGTGCCGGCCACTCCCGGCCACGGGGCAGCTTTCCCCCCAGCATCAGCTCTGGCGGAGATGCCAGAGGAGCCTATTGCGTGGCTGCAGGGACTCCCCATTGCCAGGGGCTCAGTAGCACCTGAGACACAAATGAATGAATGATCTGATGAACAAAAGGATGCAGTAGGCAACCTGAGAACAGCCCTGCCAGCTCGTTTTCTGTGAAGGCTTCCTGGAGGAGGGGTAGGGAAGCACACCCTTTCCCAATGCCTACTGTAAATTCTGCCCTGTCCAGTGCACTTTGTTATCCCATTTCCCCCACGGCCACCCACTGAGGGAGCACCACGAGCTCCCTCAATTTGCAGAGGAGAAAACGGACTCAGGTTTGGGAGCTGCCTGAGCTCACTCAGCTGGAAGGCGGCAGAGACCAAGTGTGGCAAGGAGCAAAAAGTTGATTTAAAGGAAACAAAGAAATACCTGCCTTGTCTATTTGAGTTTGTGGATGAGGATTCAGAGCAGCTCTGATAACACGTGAGGAGTACTATCCATGTATTTCAGACGGTATCATGCAGTCCCCACTGTGTCTCTAGTGTGTACCTCAAGGGCTAGCAGCTGCAAAGGTATTAGGCTTAAAGCCCACCCTGTCATTTTACCCCTTCTCCTATTTCCTCCCACCAAAGGCTGTGCAGGGAAATGTCTTTGAGAGGAGACAAGGATGTAAGTCCTCACTCCCTCGCCCACCCATTCCTCACACCTATCTCGAGTAGGAGATCTGTACTCAAAGCCTTGTAAAGATGCCTCTGGAACCCACCCAACATCCTCTACTGGGTGTCTCAAGTCAGGTGAATGGGTCCATAGCTGGCCTGGGGTTCTTTCCTCTTGTATCACAGCCTTGCCTGACTCACTTTCTGAAGACCAGGATATATGGCAGGTGTATGAAGGAGGAGGGAGGTGGTTGGACCCAGAGAGAAGTTCACTCACTGACTTTCACCTGTGGGTGATTTCTGCATCAGCTACCCAAAGACCCCTCCCCCATTCACTCACACCCCCCTTACTAGACCTGGCCCCAGTGGGTTCCTAGAAAATAATGAGTTTTGCTTGGAACACTCTGGAACACAGCAAAGTGTAGAAAGCTCACCTGCTCTCAGATATTGTTACCGAATCAAACAAACCTGGGCCGTACACCAAGCCAAACACTGACGTCAGTATACAGTAAAAGAGGGGCGTTTATCACAGAGCGCCAGGTGAGGAGAACAGCTACCTAATGCTTAAGGTCCTGAACTCACACCATGGGCTTACAAGCAAGGGTCTTTAAAGGCAAAACTATGGGAAAGGGTTGCAGGTGTGTAATCAGCTTGTGCCCATTCTTGTGATTGGTCAGTGGTAAGGTAATAGGGGATTGTTTCACCAATCGTAGTTATCAGTCTTCTGGCTCCACCCAGTCTGGAGTCTATGTGTTTATTGTCAGGAGGTGGTCCATCTGGTGGGGGTCTAAATTCCTGCAAAATATCACAAGGTTATATGACCTAAGAGTTTATATATAGCCTTGATGGGGAACTAAGAGGCCTGTGTCTGTTTAGTTTCCTTTACCCTGGTTTGCAAACTCTCATTTTCTTTCATCTCTAATTCCTCAGCCAATTCCCACACTCTGGATCGTAATTGAGGGATTTGGGCTTCTCTTTGTTAATGAGACACCCCAGGGCTACCTGTGCGGTTTCAATACCAGGATCCCTTCAGAGGTTCTCCAGATGACTGCCCGAAGCAGATACAGCAGGACAATCCTGGTTCCCCAGCAGAAGCAGATATGCTAATGGAGGAGTCAAAAACTGGGATGCCAGGAGGGCGCAGATGGGGCAGGGAAGTGAGGGAAGCTGGCCAGGTGTAGCTAACAGAAATGAAGAGCCAGTGTAAGGAGAGAGCCCCTGCTCACCCCTTCCAGCCCATTTTCATCATGTGGAGGATGCAGGGCCATGGCCAGTTGTTCAAGGGCAACCAGGAATCCAATCTTTAATGTGATACCTGCTATTTTGAACTAATGGTTCCATTTCTCTTTTTTTATCCATGCTATGGACCTGACAGAATTCTATGCACCCACCCACTCACAATCTCTGAAATTGAGATGTGATTTCCCTTATGATAGAGTCTCCGTTTCACTCAAGACATGCTTTTTAAACAGAAAAAATGCCTAGTACAAAAATAGAATGCAGTTCACTCCAGCACGGTGTGTCTAAGCACAGAGACACCAATAAGGGATGCTCTTCCCTTCACAAATTGCCTCACCTTGAAGTGTTTCAAGAGACAGATCTCTTAATGCATTTCAAATCATGTTAGAGTGGCTAAAATCTAATTTTCATAAAACTTCTGGAAGGGAGATGGGATTTGGCTCAAGCCTTGGACAGGATTAAAACAGGGAAATGAGGTGGTAGAGCGTGTTAGGGGCGGAGGGTGGAGCTGGGTGCCCAGGCTGAGTGTGTGAGGAGAAGCCAGCAACATCTCTCTGAAGTTGGTCAGACACATTGGTGGGGCCTGGGGACCAGAGTCTGCCTGAGAGGGGAAGAGGAAGAGGGAGCATCATTAGTTGCCATGGCAACCAAGGGATTAAGCAAGGGGGAGAAGTGAGAGGAGATTTCAGAGAAAATCTCGCTCCTCTCCACCCAGGCACCTTGTCCATGGCTCCCTGGCCCTGCTGAGATCCCCACCGACTCTGCTCCTCCCTGGTGTGGATAAATTACTGTACGATTACATCAAGGACATTTAGATCCTAAACACAGGTGGGTGGATGGGTACCTATTTACTGTGCCTCTGGGTCTCCAAAAGGCCACTGAATTAAAAATATTTCCCCCACTGTCCTGCCATAAAGCCTATAATTCTACCACTAGGGCAAAATTTCTTAGACTAAGGATTTGTTCCTGTTCAACTCCAAACTCATTAGAAAGGGTCACATCTTGAATATTAGTTTATAGAATCTCATAAGGAATTAATTTACCACACATACAGGGATCTCAGCTTCAACCCAGGAATGCCCAGTAGTAGGATTCAGACATGTCTGAACATGTATGATAAACTGGTAGGCCAGACCCAGACAGGTCAGTTCATAGGGTGGTTCCAGTGTGTCCAGCATTAATTTACCCTTGATTTTTCTCTTGGGGAGCTCTCTGTTCCTTAATTAGTCCATCAGGTTTAGGCGGGCTGACTTGTATTCAGGAAGACAAGACCCAGACCTTGCCAGTCAGAGCATCCCATCTCCTGGTGGAAATGGTTCGTTCCTGCGTGGACACATAGCCAAGCCTGACCAATGAGTCTTGAGCCTAGGATTTCTTCTAGTACTCCCAGGAAAGATAAATCCCCCACTAGGTACTAAGTGGGTAAAATATATATCCAGAACTGCTGGGGACCATCTTGTTTCACTTGAGAAAAGCTTGCCTGAGAGTAAAGCCTATATAGAGAAAAGCAAAGGCAAGAATAGATAAGAAGACACAGATAGGGAGAGAGCAGGAGGGAAGGAAGAGAAAAGGAGAGAGAAAATAAGTCCTTGTTGGTGTGATTTGAACCCCTGGTCCACCTAAAATAAGAGACATCCCTAAGCTTTCCAGCAGTATTAACTTTGCTTTGAACTGCGTTTCTGTCGCTTGGAACCAAGTGACAATCTCAGAGAAGAGATTCATGCAAGGGCCTTCCCATTAGACTAACGAAAAGAGGATTATATGAGTTGGAACCTGGACTCAGCAAGAGCCAATGGAGGAGATCTGGTGGCATCTGGTCGCAGCCTATCCTGGAGAGAAAGATGTGGGGATGAACCTAAACAAGGGAGTCTGGAAGACATGGGGAGAAATGGAGCTCTCATGTGCACCCCTCAGCAGTAAAGGGAGCCGTTTCCCCCAGGAAAATAGCACTGTTCCGGCAACCGTGAGGGGTTGGAGCACTGAAGACAGGGTAAGGGACATGGTGGCAGGGCCTAGCTGAGAGAGGCGCCCCCAGGGAAACTCCACGGACAAGAGCGTGCTGGGCACTGCCAGCACACAGAGCAGTGCATTCACAAGGGCGCTCACAGAAAGACCATGAAAAATCTGGAAACAACCCAAATGTCCATCAACTGACGGGTGGATGACTGCAAGGTGGGATAGCCATACTCTGGAATATTATGTGCCAGCAAAAGGGAATGAATCACTGATATATCCTAAAGCATGGATGAATGTAGAAAACATTGTGCTAAGTGAAAGAAGCCAATCACAGAGGTCCGCATATTGATTCCATTGATACGAAATGTCCAGAGTGGGCAAATCTATAGAGACAGAAGGTAGATTAGTGGTTACCTAGGTTAGGGGAAGCTATGGGTGCAGGGTTTCCTTTGGGGTGATGAAATGTTCTGAAGTGGATTGTCGTTGTTGATCGCACAGCTGTAAATATACTAAAAGCCACTAAACTGTACACTTTAAATGGGTGACTTATATGATATATTAATTATATCTCAATAAAGCTGTTACCAAAAAAAGCTCCTGAGGCTCCTGCCCAGTCTGTGGGGGAAGGAGGGACGGGGGTGGGCGGGGGTGGGGGTCAGCCTCGAAAAGGCTCAGGACGCATCACGTAGCTGCTGCTCTTCCGTGAGGCACTTCTGCCCTTAGACCCGGCAAGAGGGGCCTCATTCTGGACTGGCACTTTAAGAGGCCTTCACTCTGGCTCACCCCTTCCCACTGCGTGAGGCATCCGTGGGGCCGAGCTAACATTTCTACCACAGTCACACCTTCTTCCTAGACCATACCCTGGGTATGCAGGACCTGGGAACTCCTTGGCCAAAAGGCCTCTGTTTCTAGAGCCTGCAGGCCTCTTGCCAGGTCCACCCTCCCTAGGGTAGACTGGTGGGCATACAAGAGGTGTGACTGGAACTTGCATATATAGGATGAAATTCCTATGTCAGGTCCCTCAAAGGGTGAGGCAGAGCTGAGGCTAAGAGGAGAAGGGGGCAGACCATGGGCCCTGAGTACAGCGTCAGAGGTGGCGTGGGGCCAGTTCTCCCAACAACCACCATATTCCAGCATCGTGACCTTAGGGAGTCTAAGAATTCTCATTTCAAAATGAACCTTTTAGGCCATTATGAAGACATATTATTTTTCAAGATAGAAAGCTAGAACACTTTAAAACTTCTTAGCTAGCTTTATAGTTTTAAGATATTTAAACTTGTAATTTGTGGACTTCCATTTGTCCTCTTGCTCTGGACCCCCACAGATGTAAAGATCTGACCTGCTGGGAGATGCTACATCTAAGAGGGAAATCTATTAGAGTGTTCTTTCTAATGAATCCCCGTGCAGGGTATTCCCAGGCTGCATTTACGGATTTGGGAAACACAGTACATAGATTCCTTGCCCCAGGCTAAAGAGAAAGCTGGCTCGTGCCTGCCCACAACCTTGAAGTTTAATGATTTTTCAACATCTTCTCAGCTGACCCCACAGGTCCGGCATGCAAGTGGGCTGCAGCTGGAGACTGGAGTGGATCTATGAGCCAAACTAAGGAAGGCTGCCTGGCTCCCTTGTTTTTTGTCTTTTGGTCTTTTTAACAGATAGCATGTAATGGAGCACACGTGAGAAGGAATTCTAGCAGAAGCTCCTGAGAAACATCTGAAAGCTGGACTGAGGAAGGCCAGAGAGTGTTTGTTTATCCTTCTGTATTTTGCTGATGGCCAAAACCCCGGGAGCATCCTGTACTATGTCCTTGAGGTAGAGATCTGCAAGACACACTGTCCCTGTCCTCCAAGAAGTCACCACCTGGTTGAGGAAATAACACTGATACTGAAGTCATGCACAATATTAAAAAACCCACAATATAATTTAGGGTGTGACATAAAGTGTTTTCAAGACTAGGAATCCTGTCCTGAGTTTCTCCTTGGATTATTGACATTTGGGGCCAGATAATTCTTTGCTGAGGGTGGGACACTGTCTTGTGCATTCTGAGATATTTAGCCCCATCACTGGTCTCTACCCAGTAGATACGATTAACAGGTTTCCTGTGCCAGTTGTAACAGTGAAAATTATCTCTAGACGCTGTCAAACATAACCCTGGAGGTCAAAATTGCCCCCCGTTGACAACTCCTGCTCTAGAATTTACAACCTCCACCCCTGCAATTATTTCCAATGCAATTTAATTAATGTCTATACCCTGCAATTATTTCCAATGCAATTTAATTAATGTCTATATAGACATTAATTAAATTGCATTGGAAATAATTGCAGGGGTGGAGGGAGAGATGATCATGGGCTTGAGGAGCCAGGTTCCTGGAGGAGGAACTGGGCCTCAAAGGATGGGCAGGCTATGGCTAACATCCTCAGACAGCACTGCAGACTGGGGACACGGTGTGCTCTGAGGCAGGGAGGCTGGAACACCCCACGTGGCGTCACACTGGGTAAGGCCAAAAGTGCCCAGCTGAGGGACAAGGGCGGGCTGAGACACAGGAAGGGGAGGAAGGGGTGCCCTTCTCTTAGTGCAAAGGTGTCTTGTGCTCCCCACCTAATGGGCTCCTGGCGCTATATCTGCCCAGAGGAGGCCTTTTCTAAAGATACAAAGGCACCACCGAGGCCAGCCAAGGGTGCACGAATGAGCACACCCTAGCATGGGGAAGAGAGGCAAGCCAGCAAAGGAGCCCTCATTGGCCCTTTTACTCTCCTCAACACTCTGGTTTGTGGGGCCCCCACCCTTCCCGGCAGAGGCCCCTCATGGAAGAATGAGAAGGAAGTTCCTTCAAGGGCTCAGAGTAGGTTGAACCAAAAGGAGAAGGGAAGCTCGAAGAGAAGAGTCTGGGATCTGGAGACAGACAGCCACCAGGGGGCCAGGGTCCTGACCACTGTTGCTTCTGTCCACCCGCAGAAAGGCCCTCCAGAGAGACGGTCGCCCCTGAGAGAGGTCATCTCTACCCAGAGCAGCCGAAGGAACCCCTCACCCCATCGCCTTCCTGTTCTTTGTGCATCCACCAGCAATGCGCCAGTACAAACGAAGGTACAGGTGCTCCTGGGGATACGGGAAGATGCTCCAAAAGGTACGTATTTTAGCGTGGGTCACTGGAGGAGCCTCACCCAAGTCCTGAACTTCCACATGCTCCCTCTCCTACAGGTGTCCTGCTTGTATGCACTGAACGAGGGCTGCTGCTGGTTCCTCTCCTACTTCCCCTGCCAGGATCTCCCCTCTCCCACTTTCCGGAAGAAGGGCACACCTCTTAATCATCCCAAATCTTACCAGCGTACACAGGCTTGGGGGAAAAGGATATGGCACAGCGAAGGGACACTCTAAATCCTTGTACTGTGTTGAAAAAAGGAGAACTAATGACTGAGGAAACTGACAAGCTTCCAATTCTCTGCTGTCATTTAGAGTGAAGGAGAATCTATTGCAGTTGTCAGCTGATAGATTTTTAACGAGCTTTGGCATATAACTCAAGAGGAGTTTATAAAATTGAGTGACATTACTATAGGAAAACTCCTTATATTCCTTTGTACTTCTGTATTTGAAAAGGTTTCTGAGCTCAACTCTTGCATCCATTTAAAAAAAAAACACAAATAGAATTAATGCTGAACTCTGACTCTTTCCAGCAATGAGTAATATCCATCCATGGATATATGAACTACCTGGGGCCCGGGAAAAAAGCTTTACCTCATTAAGAGTTGCATTTCCAATTAAGATTTATTATTTATGCTTCTTTACTATCAACTAAAATTTTTAAGAGCGTTTGTTTTGATTGGTTGTATACTAGTCATCGTGGTACAAATCCAGACAAAATATTCTCTAACATTTAGAATCTATGGTCCAGAAAATTTAAAAATAAGTTCATTTTATATACACAGCATTGTTGGAAAGAATTATGATAGAGGACTACATAAAAGACATTCAATCATCAAATATATTAGGATAAAATTCTGTAGGGGCAGTAGAGTGGAAAAATAAATTCAAGGAGAAAAAACAAAGATGAATTTTCTTCCCACTGTTATGGAAGAATTTCATGTATTTTTTAAAAAGATGATGGTGGGTATCCAATCACTATAGTATTTCATTTAGAAGCATTTCTCAGAGTTCTAAAACAGTTTTATTTAAAAATGTCAATATTTGCATACACCAGAAAGCATACCCTATGTAACTATTTGTGCTATGAAAAAAATTTGAATGTTTGCTCCAAAAAATGTGCACCAGTGTACATAGATGGTCAATATTCTTTTAGAAATCTTCAAGAAAAATGTTTAAAGCACCAGGGTCATATATCCTGGCTCTTGCCTATAAGAGGAGTGAGCCAAGAATGAAAGCAAAATCAAGAGCTTTGAATATTCTCCTAAATGTTGGGGGACCCGAGGGCACCCTCAAAGGGGTGAGGGGAGACTCCCGCTGGTGCTGGGTTTGTGGGAATGGTCCAAGACGCTCCCCCTTCATCCTATCAATACCTTTCTCTGGACTGTTTGTTTTATTCCAAGCATTCCTCTAAAATCCCATTCTCTCCACGGCAGGTGCCTCGTCAGGTCACTGCGGGTTCTGTTGGGGTTTTCTCGTGCTGCTTCAACGGGTCCTATCTTTGGGAAACTTTGGGACTGGCAGTACCCTACCAGCGACCACCCCCAGCCTGGCTGGCCCCAGTCTAAACCCCTTTGAGGCCTCTGGCACCCAGTGCCTCCTCCAGTTTTCTGTTGGGTTGGGCTAGTCCCCACTCCCCAGATAGGCCATACATTTTCTCATCTGCGTCTCCAAGTCTCTTTCCTCAGCAGTAAAATGTGGATACTAAGAAATAAGCGAGACAAAATTTGTACACCTGACACAGAACCAGACCTGCAGCCAAAACTGGGCACCCAATTGCATTCAGCAAATACTTGCTAATAGTGAGGTTAAATTTTCTCGCTGGCCAATGATAATAGAAGTCTGGGCTTCCCAGCGTCCCTTTTCTTCGCTCTGGGACCAAGGAAAGTTCCCAAACCCCAGGTCTCCTTTGGAGAAGAGACGTCTCCTTGCCACGTACAGGTGACGAAAAAGCCCTCCTTCTCCTGCTGCCACTGACTGACTGGTCGGCTCCGTGCGCGGGAGCCCTGCCCTGGGAGCCAGGAGCTATGAGGTCATGATCGGGTCACGTGACTGTCTGCATCTGTCGACTGTGGTACAATTACTAAGACAGCAGGGCTGGTGACATTCAAACCAGTTATCACTCCCCCCTCCCTCTCCGGAGCGCTGGCCCCTTTCACACCCAGGGACCGTGTCAAAAGTCTAAGACCCTGAAGGGCCTGCCTGGGTCTAAAGGCTACAATTTAAGGAGTAGGAAAGGAAGGAAGAAGGAGAGAGAAAATAGTCTAGGATTGTATTTCTTACTGCTGCAGTTTGGAAACCGTGCTTAAACCCTGGTTTTTCAATATCTTTTCTGCCAAACAATTTGGCCTATGTATTAAGGAGACTTAAAAATCGTCATGCTCTTTAACCCATTAATTCCAGATCTAGGATGCTTACCTATAGAAATAATCCCAACTAGGGCAAAGGTTTAGGGACACAAAATTCAATGCGTTGTTATTGAAACTAAAAAAATATATGATGAAATTGAATAGATTGGGGGTATAAAAGAACAATATAATATTAGGCAGTTATTAAAGATGGCGATTTCCAAGAATTTTTCATGACATGGAAAATGCACTATCCTTCTTCTAAAAGCTGTGGCCTAGAGAAGGAAAGAAATCAGGGTGCAACACTGCACATACATCATCAGGGCAGGAATGTGTATACACACAACATATGCATAGAAAGAGGATAGAAGGACAGATCCCACATTTTCATGATGGTATCTCTCAGTGGTACAATTATCAGTGATTTAAATTTTCTTTATACTATTCTGGATCTTTAAATTTTTCTACAGTGTGTGTGTATTAATTTAATAAGTACACAAAATGTTATTGGTACTGCTAAAAACCACTGTACTGATTATATTATTTATTATAATGAAAACTTGAAAGTAGCTCAAATGTCAATGACTGTTTAAATAGTTAAATTACAAAACATATTAGGTACAATAATTTGCAGGTATTGAAACTGAAGTTTACAAAGAGCAAATGACATTTTATGAAAAATCGAGGTACAAAATGGGAGACATGTTATGCATAATTATTTGTAGATGTAACTAAAATCTGAAAGAAAAGGATAACTATGAGGATGGTAAAATTATACATGATTTTTAAAACTTTTTTAACATCTATAAAGTTTTTCGATTTCTTATTTAATAATACAAATATTTTCAGTGAGTTAAGGTTCAGCTATCAAGATTAGCATGGAACACATGGGATTCCCCTTTGCCCTTCTATTTTCTCTCATGTCATTGCCAAAACACTCCAGTGAGAATAAACATTTCCTCTCTGATTTTGCTGATAGGCAAGTTAAAGCATACAGAAGGTAAATAAATTAGCTGGGGGTAAACTAGCAAATGAATGGCAAACCAGGCCTGCAATTTCCCACCCCAGGGCTCTGGCCTACAAGCCACACGGGTTCCTTTGGTAAAGGGCTGCGTGGCGCTGCCCAGAAAATACAGACTACTATTAAGACCCCAAACTCTGAGATCCAAGCATGGATTCTCTCCGAAGGATGAGAGTCGGGAGGTGGGAAGAATGCCCTATTTATGCTCTTTGTTTTCAGAGGGGGAATGCTTAAGGCCTAACTAAGGCCTTCTCCCATCTCCCACACCCTTCCAAACCCCTCCACCCAAACCCACACCCACACATACAGCTAGACTTGTCCCCAAAAGCAGGCTCCCTAGAAACATGACCTTGGATGAAAAGGGAGGCCAGTAGATCTGCAATTCATGATCTCCTCCACACCCTTTAGGGTACAACCCTGCCCACAGACCTCATAGGAGGAGTAGGGACCCCATAGGCCAGCATGTGTCAAAGACTAGTTACAAACCAGCCTTTGCTAGATAGGCACCAGAGAAGCAAGCCTGGGAAGAAAGATCTGAAGAGGTCAAGGGTCAGTGACAGTAGGTAAAAGGAGCTGTGGGCTGAGGAACCCCAGGAATTTGGTCATCTGGCCCTGGTCCCTCCCTCACTTAACAGATGGAGATGTGACCTTCCAGGGTTACACACCAGCCAGCCAGAGTAGGAACGTGCCCAATCCAAAGTCCAAGGGAACCAGTCAGGAACCAGGCCACAATTCTACAGAGCCAAGATTCATTCATTCATTCAAGAAATACCCAGTGTCATCCCTGCTTACCAGATCTTTCTGTTCTTATGGGACCAGAGCCAGTACCCCATCCCCAATTCTACCTCTTTTAGAGGTCAGGTGACCCCCATGGCTCAAGGTGGGAAAAATCTCGGAAGTCACAAGCAAGGGGACAGCTCCCTGTCCAGGGAAACAAACCCAAACTCCAAAGCATGTGAAACAAACCACAGGGCTGAGCATCCAGGGGTGTGTCCAAGACCAAGGATTCCAGAGCCTGGTGGGGGAAAGCTTCCAGAAAGCAGACGGCGTCAGGAAGAGGCAGGGCTCGAGTGGTCCAGAAAGATGGGAATGTTACAAAGAAATAACAGAAAACTGAAAGATCCCATAGGTATGATAATGGCATGAAAAGTTTAGGGGATGGGGTGCTAAGCTAAGCTAACCAACCCCACTGGCAGGGGAGAGCCCTTAATAAAGAGAAGGGGAGTTGGGAGTGCTTGGATAGGGTGATTTCTGTAAATTATGCTTTTAATATTTGTGCCTACCTTGGAGGGGTAGAATACCTGAATGTTAGCAGTTCCTGCTACTGAAGACAAAGATGAAGCTAAGGAACTTTCTGTAGCAAAGGGAATGTCATTGGCCCCAAGTACTATTTGTGTGGGACTTTTCAGAAAAAAAAAGTGTTGCTTATAAAAAGACCCATCCTTTGGTCTGAGCTGGTTGATGACTGGGTATTTCCTTTCCTATTTCTTCTGGGGCCAGTGTGGTTTCTTTTGAGCAAAGAAGGGAGGGGCAAGTTCTGTTCTGGGAACCTAACAGAGAAGTGGGTACATTGTACACAGTAAAATGAGGTCATGTCCTTTCCATGTGTTCAAGCCCTCAATGGCTTCCCATGGTACTTAGAATAAATCCAAAGTCCTTAAATGCCACCATGAGACCGTGCCTTTTCTCTCCCCTTCACTCCCTCAGTGAAGCCCCCTGGCTTCCTTTCTGCTCCTCAGACTTGCAGAGCTTTCTCTGGCTTGCAGCCTGACACTGGAGGTTCTCTCTGCTCAGAATGTCCTTCTCTTCTGCCCCCTCCGCTCTGCTGTTTGCACTTCTGACTCCTTCTCATGCTTTAGGTGCTTGGGGCCCTGTTTGAGCCAGGGTCATGGAAGGCCTTGCTGTCCATATCCCTTTACACTTAGATCACTTAGCACTTAGATCAACCAGAAATCATCAGTTGTCTACTTGTTTGGTGTCCCCTCCCAAGCCCTGGCTGTCCCCACCTGTGCCCCCACCATCTACATTAGAATGCTCCTTCCCAAAAGCTGGGACTTTAACAGTCCTGTTCACTGCAAGGGATGCAGTCCCTGCCTGAGCGCCTGACATTTGGTAACCACTCAATAAATATTTGTAGAATAAATGAATGAATGAATGCATGCGTGAATAAGAGGTCTGCTGATTTGAATTTAGCTGAGTGAAAACACGGGGCTCAAATTCCAAATAAGGAACGACAAGAGTCTTCAAACATTCCCTGTTGTTCCCCTTCCTCCAAATGGGCCCCAGTGCATCTTGTTTCCACCTTCTCCTCCTCGCCCCTCATCTCCCTCGTTTCCCTCTTTGGAAACAAGAGGTCCACTGGCAGCTGCAGTGGGCCAGCTCTGGGCTAGGTGCTGTGTGATGGGCCCTCCTTCCCACCCACTCTGCTCCCCAGCGTGTCCCTGGTGCCCGCCATCACACAGGGCCCCAGTCCTTCCCTGGGCCTCCTCCAGTGACAGTCGCTGGTACCCCTTCTCTGTGGCCTTCACTGTGACTGAACCCTGAGTCAGAACACCTGGGAAAGAAAAATGAACATTTCTCAGAGCAACCAGATATTTGCTAATGGCTGCACTGTCCCTGCTGGACACCAAAGTTCTGGAGCTTCTATACAGTAAGCTTGTCATAAAATAAATGATAACAACCCAGTCTTTTCAGGTTTTTTCTTTGTAGTCTCAGGAACCTTATTAGTTGATTGTGACCCTGGGCTGCTTGCTTCCTTCCTCTGAGCTTCAGATTCAAACGAACATTTGGCTCTCCAGATCCCTTCGAGTTGTAAACCTGCTGTAATCCCCAGAACATGCATCTATTCAGATTTGGTAGCAGCCAGGATCAGGATGAGTCAAACATTACCCTTTATGGGCTCAACTTCCAGTAACAACATAATGTTCTCAATTCCAGCATTCCCAGGATGTATGCGAGAGCGTGGGGAGTTGGGCCAAGGTCTGCCAGGGCTGCGCCTTGGGACTGGGGATCCCTTTTGCTGCATCTTCAGAGAGATGTGGAGTCGCCTTCCTCCCGGTGAAAGTGGTGCTGTCCTGCAGGAGAAGCCCACTGGGAGCTCTGAGATTGTACTGGGAAAGCCTGGGGTGCTCTGAGAGAGCGAGGGTTTGGAATAGAGTTTCTGAAGGTGGGGGTCACAGGACAGCCTCCATCCTTTCCCAGTGCTATCAATAACAGGCATGATTTTAGAGATGAGGTAATGAATTGGGAGTGTACAGGGAAGGAGACAGAGAGCACAGGAAGGGGACAAAGTCTTGACCAATGTTTTTGGGAAGCTCATCGAGGGGCTGTCTTTGCTCCCCAGATATGTGGGGGGTTATGGTTGGGGCAGAGTAGATCTGCTGACCCACTGCCAGGGACCCACTGCCACAGAGAGGAAGGTCTGCAGGGTTTTCTGTTAAGCTGGTCTGTTCTCCCTGCTTTCTTGGAGGTTCTAGCCCATGCTGAAAGCAATCCCTTGCATTTCTGGCTTTTCAGGCAACTCAGGATTGGGGCTAAATTTACTCTCCCTCTACCAAGTTCCCCCGACCAACAGGAGTCCTGGGTTCCTGGGACAGAGGCCTCGGTGAGGGGTAGGGCCTGGCTACAAGGCTGTTCAGATCCTGCAGCCCTCCCCAAGCAGAGAGCCAGCCGACTGAAGCAGCCTCTGTCTGCGTCAGTAGCAAACAGCTTCCCTTGCACCTCAGGAGGAAGTGTTAATGAGGAGAGGGGTGGGGAAGGGTTGCGCCCGCCTGCGGTTATAACAGTTTGCTCCTTCTGGTTCACAGGGACTGAAGAGCTTTCAGGAGGAACGCGTCTTCTCGAGGACAGGACGCTTAACACTAATAAAGCAAGCATATATGTTTGCACCCATCAACTAACAGAAAGTACCCCATGGAAGCATTTCTACAGCAGAGACCCTTAGCACAGTGCAGCTGTCAGAAGGGTGACAAGCAGCCTACCCCACAGATCAAGGCTAGTGTTGGCTACAGAAATGCAAGGGCTAATGATTGCCTATCCCATGGCCAAAGCCCCCAGGGAGGACCAGTCCTTCCTACCTTTGCACCTCCTGTTTGTTGCCCAGGGAGGAAGGGATGCAATCAGCCCTAGAATCTGTCCAGGAGGTACCCAAGCCCTGACTGAAGGGAAGCTAGGGCACAGCGCTGCTGAGCCTGGGCTCTGCCCATCTGCAGCCTTCCCCCCAGGAGTGGCTGAGAAGGATTTTCTTGTCAAACACCATCCCTGGATTACAGTGCAGTCATCCTTCCCTGGCTCCTGTCTCACATACTTGCCCCTTTCTATGGCACAGTCTGTGTGCTGAAGAGAAGAGAGACTCTGTAAACCTCCCTGCAGAATCCAGAGCCAGCCCAGGGATGAAGAATGTAGCAAGCATAACTGTCTATTCAGAACCCAGGACACACACACCTTGTGTCATCACAAAGCCACAAGGCAGGGAATGCAAAGGAAGAATGAAGATGCTGTCCTTGTCTGAGAAGAGCTGTGTCTCAAAAGACGTGGTGAGTAGGAAAAGCAGCTAAGAGTAAATAAAGGTGATGCATGAAAAGTTCTCAAGGAGCTATAGTCCTTTGCAGCCAGCGACTGCAGGACACCAGAGCTTGGTTAGCCACCAGGTTTTGTTTGCTGAAGGGACATTACGAGGGAGGAAACTGGAATCCATGAGTTGAAACGTTGAGGAGGAGAAGGTTGGGGAGAAAGACATAGTATCTGGCAGCTCTGGGAGAGAGAAAAGTTTGGGGAAACAGATGTTTAAATGGGACTTAGGGGAAAGTTTACCCACAGGCAGCACGTGCAGTACAACTTCCCACAAAACCTTTCACAAAATCTACCTGCCTACCCTTTTTTTTGGAGAGAAATTAATGTGGGGGGCCCCGGTAGTGGACTGAGGCTGGCCCAGAAGGCCAGAGCTGGGCTAGGTCAAGGGGTTGCAGACACTGCTGGGCTCCAGCAGGGGGTAGGTCTGAGTTCCCAGAAGCGGAGGGGGCTGGGGGCTCAGACAGCTGGGAGAGGATTGCTTTGCTGGGCCTGGAGTGATGGCTAGGAGAGAAAAGGGAAGGCTCTGAGGGTAGGGGGTTCATAGGGCAAAACTGTGAGATGGTGCGAAACTGAGAAGCCTCAAGTCTCGGACAAGTAAAAGGATTTATTGGGGAGAGGAAGTGGGTGAGATCAGGACACAGCTCACTGATTCTAATCTCTTCTGGCCTATGTTATCAATGAATTGACCTACCTCACAAAGGAATTGTGTGGATTACTTATCACTCGGGCTGACAAATAAACCCCAACTGAGCTCTTGCCTCCAAACTCTCCCTCTCTTCCATGTGTCTTCCACATACAGTGATGCTAGAATCATCTTTTTAAAAAGTGGTTTCACTCTTATTTAAAGTCCTTCAATGACCCCTTCATCACTCACCCTCCAGAATTAGTCTGACTCCTGAGCAGGGCATGCAGCACCTCATAATCAGGCTATGTCCATCTTTCCAGCCTCATCCATGGTCACCTCCCCCTCCCCCTCATACACACCGAACTACACAGAGTTCCTCTAACACAACTTACTTTTTCACACCTCAGAGCTTCGCATACGCTTCCCCTACTCTTTGCCTTAAGTGCTTTCTCCAGTTCAATTTGCCAACACCCCAGAAGCCTTCTGTGATGCTCTCTTATGTTACTACTTTCCCACAGTACCTTGTATGCAGCACTAGCTGCCACTTCTACATTGTACCATTACCGGGATATCATCTGTTTATGTGTCTATGACCAGTTAAAGGACAGGAGCAGATGGTATTCTTTGTAGTCTAACACCTAACATGGGGCCTAACTCATATTTGGTATTCAAAAAATGTTCAGTGAGTGACTGAATTCACAACTCAAAAGGACCTACAAAGAAGATACCCTTTGGGGAGCTGTCTAGCAGACAAAGACTCTCTTTTCTCTGAGAACTTTCCCCAGACTTCAACTAGACCACAGCTGGACATCTGACCTGAACTAGGCCACATGAATTCCCTCTCAGGAAAAGGGAATTGACTCCAAGAGAAGCAGGTTTGTTTCTGGAACTATAGCAGGTAACCTTTGGAACATAAGCTTTGTGGGGCATGCATACTCCACTATTTAAACTGGACAGTAGAAAGTCTCTCCTAAGAAAGAAAATGAAGTGGCCAGACAGATTTCAGAGGGCTCTCTTTCCTGACTCCAGCCCTCCCCTGAGACCATGGTAGATTTCTGTGGTCACTGTGTTCTGTGAGACAGCCCTGTTTACTGATAACGTGTCCCCTACTTTGTGCTGGAGCATCACAGGAGTTCAGTTCTTGACCGCACACGCCCAACTTTGCCCTTGGCCGAGCTGCCTGGGTTTGTTCTCTTCAAAAAGCTTTTATTCTAATACATAAATCACACTTGGACATAGATTAGACTTTAAATCGACATACACTTGGAGAACCGGCTACATAATTCATAGGGCCCAGTATAAAATGGAAATAAGGGATCCTTCGTTCAAAAAGTATATTTAAAGATTCTAGAATATGAAGTTTTCCCCTGTTTTCTGCAGTCTCTCTTTTGACTTGTCATGATGTTTATTTGCTATTTAATGTCTAAGTAAATAAAAACAAAAATTTAAATCATTAGCATGAATTTTATTACTGAACATTATATTGTACAATGTCTGTGCGGAGGATCACCGAAATTACACAATTTGTATTTCTTGGCTTCTCCCAAAAGATGCCATAAGCTGGCCAGAGGAGCTGAGCCCCAGCCCACCCAGGCACTGAGCTATCTGACTGAGGACCCCATCAGGCTCCAGGGTACCTTATAGGGTAACTGCTGGCCTACATAAGCTCCTGAAGTTCCCACCCTGAGATTCGGGCCCAGCAAGCTTGACACTGCTGGGTCCTCCTTCCCATCAGCCCCAGATCTATGTGCTATTCCTCCTAGCTGGGGTCAAGGAAGTCCACTGAGGCATTTCCCATTCCAGTAAACTGGCTGACCCAACTCATAGCAGACAGATGAAGCCCAGGGTCTTTCAATCTCCACATGGGGATGTGCTCAGTATCTAGTGGTCAAGAGCCTCACCCTCACCAAGTTACCTGCTGAATGTGCCACAGAGCTGCCAGCCTGGGGCAGATATGGCCACCATTAGGCCCCTAAGCATGCACACTCCAGCCTGACGCTCCCTGAATGCACACCAGGCCCTTGTCAGTGGCAGAAAGCACCAATGTTCCCTGGGCGAAGGAGGGGAAGGCTGGGACTCAGAGTACAAGGGAAGTAGGTGGCCAAGAACCTGCTCCAGGGAGATGGGTCGGCTTCAGGATCTGGTGCCATGCATGAGCCAAGGCTTCAAGCCCCTGGCACATCCTCTGAAGTCCCGCTTGGCTTCATTTATAAAACACATTCAAAGATGAAATTAAGAATTTCAAGACAGGCTTTAGAGCATTAACCCCTGAGTGCCAGGGTTTCTGAATGTGGAGCCCTGTGTGACTACACTGATCATATGTCCAGAAGTTGGCTCTGTTCACATGATGAAAATCTCTAAACCTCATTAAATAGCATAGGTACAGCGAGCTGAAACCAAAGAAGGAAACCCTTCACATACATATTAAAGAAATTTAGACCACTCAGACCCATAAGCCAAGAATATCATTCATATCTCACATAGAGGATAAAGAGCAGACATCTTTACTCCTTTCAATCCAGACTACAGAACTGACCAGAACGTGTGCTATGTATAGATGAACTGGAACAAAATTTCTAAGCATTAAATCAGGCTTTATTCCAAAATATAATGTCTTTAGCTTTTTGAAAGGTATTTCACGAAAGGAGATAGAACAATATCAAAGCAAAAAAGAGGAGGAAACATGACTAGTTTCCTTTGCCCTAATAATTTATGCTTTTATGGCTTAGCGGTTCAATATGAGCTTTATTTCCCAGAGGCTTATATAAAAAACTTTCTGTTGGCATTGGCTCCAAACAAGGCTTTTCGTATTTCTGGCATCTTTTGCTGGGCTAAGAGATCCAGTCGACTTTCTAAGGTATTAGAAACCTTTATTCTCTGATCACCACTGTCGACCTCCACACCTCCAGCTGCGTTTGTAGCCAGGTGCACCTCTTGATCAACTTGAACTTCCACACATTTTTAGGAGACTGTTACATATTCAGGGATGACTTTTTGCACTGCAGCCTCTACCAGGAGGAGGTCCTGTGGCCTGCAGCGTACAATCGCCACGGGCTCCAGCAATCGGAGCAGACCCTGGAGCACTAGCTTATCCAGCAGCCCCTGGTAGACTTTTGGGTCTGCCATAGTCTTGCTGAGTCTCAGTTTTACATCATTCAGTAACTCTGAGATGAGGTCATCTCGGGCTCTCAGAACTTTCAGCCTTGCCTGACTCCTCACGGTAGACATCTGGATTTTCTTCTGCTCCTCTATTTGTTTCTCCTTATTCTCATAATATTCCATAATCTTTAGTCGTTGGGTTTGCACAAGATGTCCTTTCTCAATGTTGAACTTTTCCTCAGCTTTGGCATCTATTTCTTCTGCCTTCTCATTGGCTTCCTGCTCAATGAAAGCCATCATATGCTTAATCTGCTTCTGCACATCAACATCACTCAAGGCCATGGCTGCTCCTGGAAAGGGAGGTAGAGAGAACTGGCAGACCTCTGGTTCCTTTGATTTAGGGCAGAGTTTCAGGACTGTCTCCAGAGTTCCACTTCCTTAGCTGTGGAATGCATATGGGGAGGAAGGAAAGAGTCAGAGTCCAAAGGAAAGGATCACGGAGACCATCAATCCACTGCTCATGTTATGGATGAGGAAACCGAGGTCCAGAAGGAAAGCAACCTGTTTGAAGTCGTACCCTTGAAGAACAGAGATTTGAACCTGGGTTCCCAAAATTCTACCTCCACTACACTCACTACTTATTTATCATCAAATAATAACGGGACAATTAGGGCAGTCCTAGTCCAGAAGTCCATGATGGCTTAAGACTCAGACAGCAAGTTAGCATAATGCAAATGCCAAATTAATACAGAAATGGAAAATGTAAACACATTTTGGGCTGGAGAGGGCTGTGGAGACCCCAAGAAACTCATGGTCAGATAGTATTCATTCCAGGAAGGCTTCCTGGAGGCAGAAGGGTTTCAAGAGCCCTCAAATGATACAAAGAGACAATACTGGTAGGCAGATGGTAGCATCTTGGAGAAAACTGGGAAGTGGGAGGGGTTTAAGGTAGTCTTTTCATTGGAAGCGGTTTCCAGACCTACATGTGCATCTGAATCAACTAGGGGGGGTCTTTCAGAAATACATTTTCCAAGGCCCCACTCCAAACTACTTGAGTTAGAATCTCCATCAGTGGGGTCTGAGAATCTATATCTTAAAAAACCTTAACAAGCTTGGGAAAATGATACGTGAATAAAATAAGACTTACAACAAAGATAGAAAAGATTAAAAAGAACCAAATGGAAATTTTAGAGCTAAAGAATACAATCACTAAATTGAAAATTTCACTAAAGGGGTTCAACAGCAGATTTGATTGTGGAAAAGAATGAATCAGCAAATTCAAAGACAGGTCATTCGAAATTATCTGGTCAGAGATACACAACAATAAAAGAGTGAATAAAAAGAGACTTCTGGGAAGATGGCGACATGAGAAGGGTGGCAGAAATCTCCTCCCAAAACCATACTTATTTGTGAAAATACAACAAATACAACTATTCCTAAAAAAGACACCAGAAGATACAGAACAACAACCAGGCTACAGCTCCACCTGCGAGAACTCAGTGCCTCATGAAATGGTAAGATACAAAGCCGCAACCCAGGCGGGACCCAAGCACTCCCCCCACCCCAGCACAACAGCGGGAGGAAAAGATTCAGAGCAGGGAGGGAGTGGAAGCACAAGCCTGCCAAATAACCAGCCATGGTGATCTGTGCCGGGAGCACTGACACACATCACATGGTGTATCGGAGATTAGGGAAACAGAAGTGCAGGATCTGAGTCGGAGACAACAAGCAGGTCCCCTCAGTCGGCTCCCCAGGACAAAAAAAAAAATGGGCGCCATGTTGTTGTTGGTGGTGGTGGTGGTGGTTTTTTGCTTTCTTTTGTTTTTTGTTTGGTTAAAGTCTTAAAGAGACAAGGGCCCAACAGCAGAACAAAATCATCCCAGAGCACGCAGCCCAGCAGGCTGGGAGTCTTGGGGAATTTCGGACCCCCTGGACAGTGGCCGGGCAAAGGAGCTGTGCCAAGGCTTCCCAAAGTGATCAGCAGCCTCCCATTCGTTTCCCCCCGCCCCGGCCAGCGCCGCAAAGGATCCAGGAGCCTCCACTGCTGCGGAACAGCGGAGGAGTGGCCCCGCCCACAGCATCCTCACGGAATCTACTTCCAGCAGGCACACAGCTAAGCGGGAAGGACCACAGAACCCACATCAAGGGCTGGAAAGCACCAAGGGGACCAGAAGACAGCCAGCGAGACTTCAAACGCCTGCAGTGCTATAGCCTAGGCTGACGGCGACCCTGCACACAGACAATTCCGGGGATTATCCCAGAGACTGCCTCCCAGTGGGTGAGAAACCAGTTCAGGCCCTGGAGAAGGGCAAGGAGAACAACAAGCAGGAAGGGACTTTGTCCTCCCAGCTGACACACATGGCACCTACCAGCGACCACTTCTATCACAATGAAAAGACAGAGGAATATGGTACAGAAAAGATTACCCAGACAACCGCATACAGAGGACCTTATGGGATAAATTTATACAATCTTCCTGAAAAAGAATTCAGAATAAAAGTCATAACCATGCTGCGGGATCTACAGAGAAATATGCAAGAGCTAAGGGAGGAAGTGAGGAAAGACAATGAAGAAATCAGACAAGCAATCAACTGGCTTAAGAGCAGAATGGACGAGGTGCAAGAGACTGTTAATGGAATAGAAATCAGAGAACAGGAATACAGAGAAGCTGAGGCAGAGAAAAATAAAAGGATGTCTAAGAATGAAAGAATATTAAGAGAACTGTGTGACCAATCCAAATGGAACAATATTCGCATTATTGGAGTACCAGAAGAAGAAGAAGAGAGAAAAAGGGATAGAAAGTGTCTTTGAAGAAATAATTGCTGAAAACTTCCCCAAGCTGGGGAAGGCAATAGTTTCTCAGTCCACAGAAGCCCACAGATCTCCCAACACAAGGAACCCAAGGAAGACAACACCAAGACACATAATAATTAAACTGGCAAGGATCAAAGATAAAGACAGAGTATTAAAGGCAGCTAGAGAGAGAAAGAGGATCACCTAAAAAGGAAAACCCATCAGACTATCATCAGACTTCTCAACAGAAACCTTACAGGCCAGAAGAGAATGGCACAATATATTTAACGTAATGAAAAAGAACTAAGAATACTGTATCCAGCATGAATATCATTTAAATTTGAGGGAGGGATTAAAGAATTCCCAGACAAATGAAAGCTGAGGGATTTTGCCTCCCACATCTACAGGATATCTTAAAGGGACTGCTCTAGATGGAAACACGCCTAAGGCTAAAAAAGATGTCACCAGAGAAAATAAAACCATAGCAAAGAAAGCAGACCATCTAAATACTAACTAAAGGCAAAAAGTAAAATCGACTATCCACAAAAACAGTCAAAGGAAATATAAAAGAGTACAGAATAGAACACCTAGTATATAAAGAATGGAGGAGGAATAAGAAGAAGAGAGAAAAATAAAGAATCATCAGACTGTGTTTATAACAGCTTAACAAGAAAGTTGAATTAGACTGTTAGATAGTAAAGAAGCTACCCTTGAACCTTTGGTAACCACGAATCTAAAGCCAGCAATGGCAATAAGTACATATCTATCGATAATCACCCTAAATATAAATGGACTGAATGCACCAATCAAAAGACACAGAATTACTGAATGGATAAAAAAGCAAGACCCATCTATATGCTGCTTACAAGAGACTAACCTCAAACCCAAAGATATACACAGACTAAAGGTGAAGGGATGGAAAAAGATATTTCATACAAACAACAAGGAGAAAAAAGCAGGTGTGGCAATACTTGTATCAGACAAAATAGACCCCAAAACGAAGAAAGTAGCAAGAGATAAAGAAGGACATTACATAATGATAAAGGGGTGGTCCAACAAGAGGATATAACCATTTTAAATATATATGCACCCAACACAGGAGCATTGGCATATGTGAAACAAATACTAACAGAATTAAAGGAGGAAATAGAAAGCAATGCATTCATTTTAGGAGACTTCAACACACCACTCACTCCAAAGGACAGATCAACCAGACAGAACACAAACAGACATCTACAGAAAATCCATCAGCATCATCCACCACATCAACAAAAAGAAGAACAAAACCACATGATCATCTCCATAGATGCTGAAAAAGCATTTGACAAAATTCAGCATTCATTTATGATTAAAACTCAACAAAATGGGTATAGAGGGCAAATACCTCAACATCATAAAGGCCATATATGACTGACCCACAGCTAACACCATACTTAACAGCAAGAACCTGAAACCTTTTCATCTAAGATCGGGTACAAGACAGGGATGCCCACTCTCTCCACTGTTATTCAACATAGTACTGAATGTCCTAGCCACAGCAATCACACAAAACAAAGAAATACAAGGCATCCAGATTGGTAAAGTCAAATTGTCACTATTTGCAGATGACATGATATTGTACATAAAAAACTCTAAAGACTCCACTCCAAAACTACTAGAACTAATATCTGAATTCAGCAAAGTTGCAGGATACAAAATGAACACACAGAAATCTGTTACTTTCCTATACACTAACGATGAGCTAACAGAAAGAGAAATCAGAAAAACAATTCCATTCACAATATCATCCAAAAGAATAAATACCTAGGAATAAACCTAACGAAGGAAGTGAAAGACCTATACCCTGAGAACTTCAAGACACTCCTAAGAGAAATTAAAGAGGACACTAACAAATGGAAATCCATCCCATGCTCTTGAATAGGAAAAATAAATATTGTCAAAATGGCTATACTACCTAAAGCAATCTAAAGATTCAGTGCAATCCCTATCAAAATACCAACAACTTTCTTCAATGAACTGGAACAAATAATTCTAAAATTCATATGGAACCACAAAAGACCCCGAATAGCCAAAGAAATCCTGAGAAGGAGGAATAAAACAGGGGGAATTATGCTCCCTGACTTCAAACTCCACTACAAAGTCACAGTAATCAAGACAGTTTGGTACTGGCACAAGAACAGACGCACAGACCAGTGGAACAGAATAGAAAATCCAAACATTAACCCAAACATATACAGTCAATTAATATATGATAAAGGAGCCTTGGATATACCATGGGGAGATGACAACCTCTTCAGCAGATGGTGTTGGCAAAACTGGACAGCTACATGTAAGAGAATGAAACTAGACTACGGTCTAACCCCATACACAAAAGTAAACTCAAAATGAATTAAAGACCTGAATGTAAGTCATGAAACCATAAAACTCTTAGAAAAAAACAGGCAAAAATCTCTTGGACATAAACATGAGCAACTTCTTCATGAACATATCTCCCCGGACAAGGGAAACAAAAGCAAAAATGAACAAGTGGGACTATATCAAGCTGAAAAGCTTCTGTACAGCAAAGGACACCATCAGTAGAACAAAAAGACATCCTACAGTATGGGAGAATATATTAATGAATGATGTATCCGATAAGGGGTTGACATCCAAAATATATAAAGAACTCATGCACCACAACAAACAAAAAGCAAATAATCCAATTAAGAAATGGGCAGAGGACATGAACAGACACTTCTCCAAAGAAGAAATGCAGATGGCCAACAGACACATGAAAAGATGCTCCACATCGCTAATCATCAGAGAAATGCAGATTAAAACCACAATGAGATATCAACTCACACCAGTAAGGATGGCCAACATCCAAAACACAAACAATAACAAATGTTGGCGAGGATGTGGAGAAAAGGGAACCCTTCTACACTGCTGGTGGGAATGCAAATTAGTTCAACCATTGTGGAAAGCAGTATGGAGGTTCCTCACAAAACTCAAAATAGAAATACCATTTGACCCAGGAATCCCACTCCTAGGAATTTACCCTAAGACTGCAGCAGCCCAGTTTGAAAAAGACAGATGCACCCCTATGTTTATTGCAGCACTATGTACAATAGCCAAGAAATGGAAGCAACCTAAGTGTCCATCAGTAGATGAATGGTTAAAGAACATGTAATACATATACACAATGGAATATTATTCAGCCATAAGAAGAAACAAATCCTACCATTTTAACAACATGGACAGAGCTAGAAGGTATTATGCTCAGTGAAATAAGCCACGTGGAAGAAGACAAGTATCAAATGATTTCACTCATATGAGGAGCATAAGAGCAAAGAAAAAAACAGCAGCAGACTCACAGAACCCAAGAATGGACTAACAGTTACCAAATGGAAATGGACTAGGAAGGATGGGTGGGAAGGGAGGGATAAGGGGGAAAAAGGGGCATTACGATTAGCAGATGTAATGTTGCGGGGGCACGGGGAGGGCTGTACAACTCAGAGAAGACAAGTAGTGATTCTATAGCATCTCACTGCACTGATGGACAGTGACTGTAATGGGGTAAGTGGGGGGGACCTGATGAAGTGGGGAGTGTAGTAACCATAATGTTGCACATGTAACTGTAGATTAATGATACCAAAATAAAAATAAAATAAAAATGAGTAAAGCCTAAAGAACATAAAAGGCATCATCAAGTGGACTAATATATGCATTATATAGGAGTCCTGGAAGGTGAAGAGACAGAGAAAGGGAAAGAAAGTTTATTTGAAAAAACAGTGCCCCAAAGCTCCCCAAATATAAGGAAGGAAATGGACATCCAGATTCACACCGAAAATGAGAAAGGAATCAAATTATGTCATTAAAACAAATCAATGAAACATAAAAGAAGACAGCAGGAGAGGAAAAGGAGACAAAAAAAAAAAGCAAGACAGACAAAAACACTAAACAAAATGGCAATAACATGTCCTTCCCTATCACTAATTACCTTAAATATAAATGGATTGCCCCTAAGCAAAAAACATAGAGAGGCTGAATGGATAAAAAATTTTAAAACCCAATATATATTATCTCCAAGAGATTCTCTTTAGATTTAAGGAAACACATAGGATGAAAGTGAAAGGATGAAAAAAGATATTCTGTGTAAACAGTAACCAAAAGAGAGCAGGAGTGGCCATATTTGCATACTTATACAAAATAGACTTTCAGTCAAAAACTGTCACTATCTTTATCATTTATCATATATATTATATAGTGATAAAAATTCTCTAGGAAGATATAATAATTATAAATACATATGTACCCAATAACAGAGAACCCAAATATATGAGGAAAACATTGACAGAAGTGAAGGGAGTAATAGCCAGTTACTCAATAATATGAGGAGATTTCAATATCCCATTTTCAAAACTGGATAGACTATCCAAATAGAAGATGAATAAAGAAGCAGAGGACTTGAACAATATAGACTAAATGGACTTAAAGGACATATCAAGAACATTCTACCCAACATCAGCAGAATACACATTCTTCTCTAGCACACGTAGAACATTGTTCAGCATAAATCACATGTTAGGTCACAAAACAAGTTATAACATTTAAGAAGATTCAAATCATACCAAGTGTCTTTTCTCACCATGATGGAATGAAACTAAAGATTAGTAGTGGAAGAAAAACTGAAAAATTCATAAATATATGGAAATTAAACAGCACACTCTTGAAAAAACCAGTGGGTCAAAGAAGAAATCAAAAGGGACATAGAAAATATCTTGAGACAAACAAAAATGGAAATACAACATATCAAAACTTATGGAATGCAGCAAAAGCAGTACTAAAAGGAAAGTTTATAGCAGCAGATGCCTACATTACAAAAGAAAGATTTCAAACTAACTTTACATCTCCAGGATCTACAAAAAGAAGAACAAACTAAGCCCAGAATTAGCAGAAGGAAGGAAATAAAGATCAGAGCAGAAACACATAAAACAGAAAAATAGGGAAAAATGAATGAAACTGAGTTGGTTTTTGAAAAGATAAAACTGACAAACTTTTAAAACAGACTAAGAAAAAAAGAGAAGACTCAAATAAATAAAATCAGGAATGAAAGAGGAGGCATTATTACTGATGCTACAGAAATAAAAAGAATTATAAGAGTCTACTACAGGCAATAATACACCAATGAATAGGAAAACCTAGAAGAAATAGATAAATTCCTGAAAGTACACAGCCCACCAAAACTGAATCAGGAATAAATAAAAAATCTGAATATATCTATAACTAGTAATGAGATTGAATCATTATCAAAATCTACCCATCAAACCCAAACCCAGGACCAAATGGTTTCACTGGAAAATTCTAACAACAATTTAAACATTAATGCTAATCTCTCTTAAAATCTTACAAAAAATTGAAGAGGAAGGAACTTCCAAAGTCATTTTATAAGGCCAGCATTTCCCTGACACCAAAGCCAGACAAAGACACTACAAGGAAAGAAAACTATAGGCCAAATTCCTTCATGAACATAGATGCAAAAATCCTCAACAAAATACTAGCAAATGAAATTCAATAGCACATTAAATGGATCACACAGCATGACCAACTGGGATTTATCCCTGGGATGTAAGGATGACTCAACATACAAAAATCAATCACTGTGAGATACCACATTAACAGAATGGAGAATAAAATCACATGATCATTTCAATCAATTCAGAAAAAGAATTTGACAAAATTCAACAACCTTTCATGGTAAAAATGCTCAACAAACAAGGACTAGAAGTAAAGTACCTCTCTATAATAAAGGCCATATATGAAAAGGGCACAGCTAACATCATACTCAACAGTGAAAAACTGAAAGCTTTTCCTGTAAGATCAGTAACAAGGCAAGGATGCCCACTTCTCCCACATTTATTCAACACAGTATTGGAAGTCCTGGCTATAGCAAATGAGTAAGAGAAAGAAATAAAAGTTATCCAAATTAGAAGGAAAAGAGTAATAGTATCTCTATTCCCAATTGACCTAATCTTATACCTAGAAAACACTAACAATTCCACAAAAAAACCTGTTAGAATGAATAAATGAATTCATCAAGATTGCAGGATACAAAATCAATATAAAAAATCAGTTATTGTTCCTATACACTAACAGTGGAAAATCTGAGAAAGGGTTAGGAAAACAATCCCATTTACAATATCATCAAAATGAACAAAATACTAGGAATGAACTTAATCAAGGATGCTAAATACTTGTACACTAAAACTACAAAACACTGCTGAAAAAAAATTAAAGAAGAAACAAATAATGGAAAGACATTCCATGTTCATGGATTAAAACAATATAGTTAAGATGCTCATACTACCCAAAAAGTCCTTCAAATTCAGTTCAATCCCTATCAAAGTCCCAATGGCATGTTTCTGAAGATAATAGAAAATTCGTATGGAGCTACAAAGGACCCTGAATAGCTAAAACAATCTTGAAAGAGAACAAAGCTGGAGGACTCACACTCCTGACTGTAAAACATTTACAAACCTGCAGTAATTAAAAGAGTATGGTACTGGCATAAAGACAGACAAAGAGAGCAATGGAAAAGAATAGAAAGTCTACAATAAATCCACTCATATACAGTAAAATGATCTTCAACTTCAAGACTACATAATGGGGAAAGGATAGGGTCTTTAATAAATTGTGTTGGGAAAACTGAATATCCACATGTAAAGGAATGATGTTGGACTCTCATCTTACAAAAATCAACTCAAAATGTATTAAATACTTCAACATAAGACTTAAAAATATAAAAACTCCTAGAAGAAGACATAGGGGAAAGGCTTCATGATATTGGTCTTGGCAGTGATTTCCTGACATGACACCAAAGGCACAGGCAATAAAAGCAAAACAAACAAATGGGACTATGTCAAACTTAAAGTCTGCACAGCAGAGGAAACAACAATATAATGATAAGGCAACCTATGAAATAGGGAAAAATTTTTGCAAACCATATGTCTGACAAGGGGTTAATGTCTGAAATTATAAGGAACTCCTACAACTCAAAAGCAAAGAAAAAAACAACATTTTTTAAATGGGCAAAGAATTTGAATAGACATTTCTCCAAAGAAAACACAGAAATGCCCTGAAGGTTCATGACAAAATGCTCCACATCACTAATCATCAGGGAACTACCAATAAGAACCACAATAAGATACCATCTTGCACCCATTAGGATGGTTCATTATATGTATTTTTAAAGAGACAAAAACTAACAAGTGTTGATGAGGATGTGAAGAAAGTGGAACCCTTGTGGACTATTGGTGGGAATGTAAAATGGTGTAGCAGCTATGGAAAACAGCATGGAGGTTTCTCAAAAAATTAAAAATCGAACTTCCATATGATCCAACAATCCCACTTCTTGGTCTTTATCCAAGAAATTGAAGTCAGGATCTTGAATTAACACTCCCACGTTTGTTGCAGCACTATTCACAATAGCCAGGATATGGAAGCAACCTAAAGGCATTTCTACCAATGAATGGATAAAGAAAATGTGGTATGTATACAGAAAATGGAATATTATTCAACCTTAAAAAAGAAAAAAGCCTATGATATCTTGCAACATGGATGAACCTAAAGGATATAAGCCAGTCACTGAAGGACAAATACTGCATGATTCCATTTACGTGAGATAGCTAAATTAGTCAGACTTTCAGAAGCAGAAAGTAGAATGGTGGTTGACAGGGGCTGGGGTGGGGATAATAGAGAATTGCTGTTTAAGAGATTAGAGTTTCAGTCATGCAAGTTCTAGAGATCTGCTGTATAATAATGTGCATACATTAACAGTGCTGTACTGTACACTTAAACAGTTAAGAGGGTAGATTTCATGTTATGTTTTTTTACCATAATTAAAACAAACAGAGATAGACTGCTGTCCCAGAAAAATGCACCATTCACCAAGCTCGGTGGAAAAACAACCCACTGTTTGTGACAAAAGACCCTGACTTTGGAGTCAAAGTTATTGACATGACACCAAAAGTTATTGGAAGTTAAAAAGAAAACGATTTAGCCCATTCATTCTTCATTATTTAAGGATGTAATTTTTTAACTGCATTTTTGTAAATAGAGCAAAACATTTTCCACTCCTAAATAAGACAAGTCAATTAGTTAAATGGTTTTTTTTAAAGGGCTCCCTGGGTAACCCTGCTGGTCACTAGCTTTTGTTGCCGCTGGGAATCATAACAGAGCGTGGGAGATCCAAGAAGCCCAGGTTATGTGTGTAGAGAAAAAAAATGTACCAGCTGAACCCTTACCATCCCCTGCCAAGGACTGGCCTTTGCTCTGGCGCCGGGAGTCTGCGAGCAGACTGTGGAACTTGGAATGCACCCTGGAACCTGGCACTGTTGCTTCCTTCTTTCTGCAGACGACCCTCACCTTCAAGCTGACCAGGCAGCTTGAATCTAAAGAGCCAGACTGTCACTGGGGAAGGCTGGCCAAGCCTGCCAAGTGGAAGTCAAAAGGGATTTCCTTGGCACACAGGCCATCGCTGGGGGCTACCCTTTCCTGCTTGGAATATCAATTAAGTTGGCACATGACGGGCATCAGCTCTGGGGTGGGCTCCCTGTAACAAAGCCCTGAGAAACAGATACGTGTGTGAAACCAGGCAGCCAGTTTGTTAATTTGCTAATGGAAAATACAGCTGTCATGTTGGCAGATCATGGCCTTCTTTCTCTGTGTGTGGCTTGCATGGTAAGCCAAATCCAAAGGTGGTTTAATGAGAAGCCAGAGAGAGCAAAATTTGCCAGATGGTCTTTAAGAGTGTCACAGCCACCACAGGGGCTGGCGTGCTCTGGTCTGTGAGGGAGGACATCCTTTCCAAGCCCTGATAGGTCTAAAGAGGGCATTGCCGGCCTCCATGGTATGGGCTTTGGAGTCCAACTGCCGGCATTCAGATCCTAGTTCTGCCTTTACCATTTGTATGACTTTGGGAAAGCAGCTCACCACTTGAAGCCTCGGTTTCTCATCTGTATAATGGAAATAATGACAGCATCCACATCCTCGGAGTACTGTGAAGATTAGATGAAAGAAGTGAGGTTTAAAATTACGCTAGACAGGTAGTCCATCTTCATGCTGGGTAGTTATTGCCATCATCATTACTACTACTACTATTATTAGGTCTTCTCTGCTTCAGGCCTCATTCCTCATCCCAGTCACTCTGTGTGTGTACAGAGTACTTAGGACTTACCTGATATCCACTCCCTAAAGTAAGTGGGAACACCTCCAAGACTTGCCTCCTCATATAAACTGGAGTTTGGGGACCTCCCCACACTTCGTGACACCTTTACTCACACCTTCAGGTGGCCAGCTACATCCTTGGTGACTGTGGGCAGAGTCCCTGAATCCCAGCGCTCTTGGGCAGGGGTGGGGCGGAGTAATCTCATAGCCTGTCACACATCACTGCCCTGGAATCTGCAGTCCTCACGCCTCCTCCCTGTGCTGCTGCTTCTCAACAGCTATTAGTGCGGGGGCTGGAAGGCAGCTGCAGGGATCGAGCAAGTGTCTCTGCAGGGATGCGGGTGCCTGCCTAATGTGTCTGGCAGATGTTAACTTCCAGTCTGTCTGGGATGGGAATTATGAGCCCATGTGGGCCTGTGGCTCACGCAAAACACAAAGCAAACTGAGAGATGTGAAATGCACACATCTGCTCTTGCACGAGGGCACAGAAGGCTCCGTTCCACTGAGGCAGACTTGAGCTGTGACTGGAATCCTCCTTGCCTATGTGTCAGGCTGGGGGAAGCTTCTGGGGCTCTCCAAGCCAGTCTTACTCCCACAAACTGGTCAGTACCAGGGAAACACATCAGGCTCAGTCCCACCTAAGAACTTTTGATGATACCATTCTCTCAGTTAAAATGCCCTCCTCAGCTTCTCTCCACTTACCTAAATCCCATCTGAATCTTTAGGCCCAGTTTGAGCCCCCCCACCCCACCCCACCTCCTGGACCTCTGGACTCCTCCTCAAAATAGTGACAGCATGGCCTATTTTCCAGATATAATTCTGAGCTAGATTCAGTGTCTTGTTGTTTCATTTCCTTTGCTTCCTCCAGGAAATTCCTTGAGGACAAGAATCTCCTTCTCTAGCAGGGGCTGGAGGCAGCTAGGCGCTTGTCAAACAGGGATGGATGGATTCAGGGCATGGGAGGGGGGTGGGCAGGGAGGACTCTCTTTTTTGTCTTTTTTATTGTGAAATATACCACGCATTTGGAAAGGTGTATGAAACATACCTGTATGGCTTACTGAATTATTATGAGGCGAATACCCTGTGATTACCACTCAGGCCAATAGAACATTGCCAGCATCCAGAAGCCACTCCTTATGTCCCAGGGGAAGGAGACATTTCAAAACTGATGATTTTGTACTCATGGGCATGCGAGGGGCCCTTAGAGGAAGTGTGAGCTTAGAGACTGCTCCAGCCCTTGCCTATGCGAGCCTCTGTGCAATCCTGGGATGTGGGGGAATCCACGGCACCACGAGTGGGAGCAGGGGGAGGCAGGACTGCTTGGTGGGAAAAATGTGTCTGACAGCCTGGAGCCCTGCCCAGACCCAGAAGCAACTATTCTTCATTCCAGCTGGGGTTTCTAAGCAAGTCTGAGGGCAGACGTGTCTGGGTGTGGGCTCACTACCCCTAGCAAAAAAGAGAAGCACTGAATTGGGCCTCCAGACACTTAGAGACTGCAGAGCAAGGAAGGAAAGGGGCTTTCCAGAGCTTGGAGGATGGGCAACTTGTAGGGCCCGGAAATGGGTGAGGAAATTTAGAAGAATGATTCCACTGGGGGATTTCAAATATTAAATATGTGAAAAGGAGGCATCCCCTTATGTCTTTCAGTAAGTATTTGTTGAAAACCTCTTACATGCCAGGTACTGTGTAGGTACTGGAGATGGAGTAGAAAATAAGGCAGGCACCAGCCCTGCCCCCCAAGCCCACAGTTGGAGCGGGGAAGGGAGCGGAACAGCAGCAAATTACATCCCAGTGTGGAGTGCTGCAAATCAGCAAATCAAGGAAGTTAAGAGAATGAAGGCATCTAATCCCTAAACCCTGTTCCAAGTACATCATGGGCTCTTGTATAATGTACTGCCCTACAGACAGGTAAACCTGCAGTCGTAGGTTTGAGACATACCATCAGTGACAATGAATGCCTTAACTTGGAGGCAGAGCCACTGGAAAAGGCAGCAAGTTGGTAGTATTCCTTAAGGAGAACTTAGCCAAATAAAAAAAAATTGAAGACTTTATGGACACCTGACTCTAAGCAATGCCTTAGGATTTCCAGAGAGCTCCTTGGTTCAGAAATGTGGAAAGGTACCAGACACCCAAAATGGGATGGAATAAGAGCCAGAAAAGGACACAGGCTGAGTGGCTACAGGCTTCGGCCGACAGAGTGATCCTGTGGTCAAAGGGTGAATCAGCAGGAAGGACTAAAGATAGTCATTGGAGGACGGACAGTTTCAATAAGCAGAAAGAGGGAGTGACACAGGCCTAGGTGGGGAGAATGCTGTGGGCGAAGGCACGGTGGTAGAGTGTGTAGGAGGTCTGGGTGCAGAGAACAGATTGGCTTGGCAGCAGCAGACAGGCCTGCAGTGGGAGTGGGAGTGAGCAATGTCTAGAAAGATGGTTGGAGTTTAACTGGGGAAGGTTTGAAGCGACAGCCTGAGAACTGGGGCATTAGGCTAATGACACCCTTGAGAACTCAGAAGGCTTGGGCAGGGCTGTAACCGGAGGTGGTGGATGCTGGAGAGTCTAGCTATAAGCCAAAGGCCAAGTTGAGATTGCATGGATGAGGCTTTAGAGGAGAACACAAAGAGAAGTTTGGGATGGAAGGAGATATGGTGCAAGAGGCGGCAGGTTTGATGACTCGGGGTCTGGCCCTGGCCCCACCTGCTGCAGCTCCACTCACCAGGCTGAGCAGCTCAGCTCAGGGTGAAGATGTGGGTGAGCAGGTATTATGCACACTAGTCCCTCCAGAGCAAACTGGGAAGAGAGAAAGCAACAGCCAGAGAGTTCATTTTATCTGGAAGTAAAAAGAGACATTCAGAAAGAAAGTCAGAAAGGTCCATAAAGTTTTATCACTGATGACTAATGGGCTACATACAATTTTATCCCATGAACTCCATCCCAGTGGCAAAGCAGACTTTGGTTGGGGCTGGAGAAAACTAGTGCCAACAGGAGCCAGGCAGGTAATATACGTGAGAGAACCAGGGAGGATAAGAAACATTTTTCCCAAAATTATTTATGTTAAGGATTCACAATTTAATTTCTCCTTTTCAAATGTCTGCAGGAAGGTTCAAAGCAGTCGGGTTCTCCCCAAAAGCAATTTGCTTTGAAGTTGTATAGCTAACAGGTTTTCAGTGGTTGTTCCCCCAAAAGAAAAGCCCTTCAGTTCCACCCTGTCCAAGGGGCTCAGGCCTCTGTTGCCTTAGGACATGTGGGCTTGGGGGCATAGAATCTGATATTTTAGAGAAGCTGGAAATCCTGTTTTAAAAGTAAGATCCACCTATCTTTCTTCTTTGTTTTATTGTGCTAAACTACACATAACTTTTTACCATTTTAGCCACTAAGTAACATTCTGCGGTGTTAAGTATATTCGCACTGCTGTGCAGCCATCACTGCCCTCCAATCTTCAGAACTTTTTCACCTTCCCCTACTGCTCTCTGTACCCATCAAACACTAACCCCCATGCCTCCCTTACTCTAGCCCCTGGCAACCACTGTTCTGTTTTGCATTGCTGGGAATTTGTATGTCATGTAAGCGAAATGATTTCATTATGGTTCTTTGTGACTGCTTATTTCACTTAGCATCATGTCTTTACGGTTAGTTCATGTTGTAGCATGTGTCAGGATTCCCTTCTCTATAAGGCTGAATAGCGTTCCATTGTATGTGTGTATACATTCTGTTCATCCATAGATGGACACCTGGGTTGCTTCCACCTTTGAGCTATTGTGAATAACGCTGCTATGGACATGGGTGTACAAATATGTGTTCAAGTCCTTGCTTTCAGTTCTTTTGGGTATAGACCTAGAAGTGGAATTGTTGGGTCATATGGCAATTCCATTCAGTTTTTTGAAGAATTTTGAATTCCATGTTTTGCAGCAGCTGCACCATTTTACACTCCCACCAGCAATGCACAGGGTTCCAATTTCTCCACATCTTCACCAGTATTTGCTATTTTCTGGGTATTTTTTTATAAGGGTCATCCTAATGTGTGAGAGGTGGTCTCTCATGTGGTATTGATTTGAATTTCCCTAATGATTAGTGATGTTAAGTATCTTCCATTTGCTTATTGGCCATTTGCATATCTTCTATGGAGAAATGTCTTTTCAGGCCCTTTGCCTATTTTTAAATTCAAAGAATTTTAAATTTGTTTTTGTTTAGTTGTAGTTCTTTATATTCTGTGGTCCTGAGCGCTCAACTCCAGCTGCAAGCCAGGTATCTATCCAGCAAAGAGCCCTACAGTAGGGCTTTCAAAAAGTGGGCCGTGGAACTAAATGGAATGGAATATCCAGAGTTCATTACAGGTTAGGTATTATTTTGTCAAATTTTATTTGCTTTATGTATATACATACAATAGGTATATGTGTGTATATTCTGGTTCACAGTTGAAATGTATTTGTTATTCTGATCTGCAGTACAAAATGTTTGAAAAATACTGTCCTCAAGTTAACTAAATCCACCCTCCTTAGAAAGTAGTTAAGTAAACATCATTACTCCAGCAGACCCTTGGAAGTTCCCCCTCAATCCATTTATTGAAGTGTTGATAGCCCCAACAGGCCTCTTCTAAGGTGAGGTGAGGGCTGGTGGGAGTGGTCTGAGATTCTGGCTATATAATGTATAAACAGTTAATATGGTTAATATTTACTGAGCATGTCCCACACCTGGGTGGTCACAGAACATCTCAGTAACTACTCCAAGGCAGGACCCACTTCTCCCCCTCATACCAGGGACCCCTGAGGTAGGAATCAGGCTGCCCCTGAAATAGGAAGTCACTGTCTCCACAACTTGGTGTCATGAGAAGTGTACCGGACTTGGCACCAGAAGTCCAGGCTTTGGACCTGATTGTCACGCACTAGCTAGGCAATCTGGATAAAGGCTCACACTGCCCGAACTCCATCTAAATAAAGATACAAAGCTTTATCTGTAAAAAAAAAAAAAAAAAAGGATATTAATGAGGAATTCTACCCTTGCAGTGGAGATGTGAAATCTGAATGATGTCAGGAATGAACAAACTTTGTAAAGTGCTAGGTGAATGTCAGATGTCATAATTCACAAAACACCATGCCTGTCATCCTTCCTGTCCTAGAACCACACTCCTCAAGCTGCCTGCGGGGAGATAGGTGCAGGCCAGTGGTCAGAGCCCCAGAAAGCCTGCAGAGGGGCTGAGGGTAGATATGAGGTCAGTGAGGAGCCCAGGACACAAGCCCTTCAGAGGGACCTGGCTGGCCAAGCCTCCAGCCTGTGCGCTATGGTCAGGGACAGCCCCAAGAGAGGTCAGATGCTCCGTTAGGAATACACAGGAGCAATGTTGGTCCCCAGTCCTCAGCTCAGAGGATACAGTCAGATGCTGAATACTGCTTTAATATGGACTTAACTCTCACTGTGATAGGTCCTGACTGGCTCACCTCTGCTGATAGACATAGCTCAACACCTGACACCAGGAATGTTCTGGTTTGCAATCAAGAAAATATGCCCTTCCAATTCTGTCCCTCACCATGTGTAGGGACTTCCACTAGGACCTTGTTGGGGAAAGAACTATGTCTGACTCCCTCTGTGTTCATCTTAACACTTCCCACAGAGTCCAGGACAAAGCAGTAGCTTAATAATTACTTGTTGGACCCATAGATGAATGGATGGGTGGTAAGGAAATGGTCTTCTTCAGAGACTGTCACAACCATAGGGATTCGTAGCACTCTTTCAGACCAAAGAGAGAGGAATGGGAAAATGGGAGAGATGATGCAGTGGTTTTCCCCAAAGGGACCCCTCCTTCTGTCCTGACCATCTTCCTTACATGCTCAGTAAGGAAGTATATAAATGAATTTGCTGAGGGTCCCTTGCTGAGTCTAGTCTACTCAAAGAGGTGACTTGAAAGCCCAGGAAGGCTCCCACAATCCTAACCAGGGATGACACTCAGCATAATTAACGACTAACCAATAAGAGTAGTCCTGCCTCAGAATAGGGTCGTGAAGACCCCCTGCTCTGCCAGCATCAACCCTTTAGATATTGAATTGGGAGGTTAGAGGGAACCAGGGAAAGGCCCTTGGCGACTAGGGTACCTGGAACAGGGGTGAGAGTAGGGAGCAGCATTGAGGGCAGGGAGCATTTACTAACAAACACTAAGTTATTTCATTATTTTTACACCCTGTTTGGCCACATTGTTACAAAGGAGCTGAAGGTTAGCCCAGCCCCTAGGGCATTTGCAGGAAATTCACATCTTTAACTGAATGTATGGTTCAGGAGTGCATGGCTTAGGACACAGGTACTGTTTCTTGTTTTGTTTTATTTAATTAGTCTTTTGTTATGCTTTAGTTTGGATAGTTTCTATTTGCTATGTCTTCAATTTACAGATTTTTTTTCCACATCAACTAATTTGCTGTTCAGACCAGCCAGTGAATTTTTAATTTCAGGTATTGTATTCTTCAACTCTAGCCATTTGATTTGGCCTCCCAGGTTCACATTTTCCTTTAAATCCTTGTGTATATTTATAATGCCTTCTTAAGTCCTCATGTGCGAATTCCACTATGTCTGCCATTTCTGGGTTAGTATCTATCGATTGATTTTTCTCCTGATTATATTTCCCTGTTCTTTTTGCATGTCTAGTAATCTTGACATTCTGAATTTTATGTTGTTCAATGTCTGTGTTTTCTTGTTGTCCTTTATTGAATGATGAAATTTGTCTTGGCTGGCAGTATTGGTATTAGTGGATGACGTTGTTCTTTAAGAGGCTTGTTGATAAACTTTGTTGGGGGACATCTAGAATTACTTTCACTCTAGGGCTAATATAGTCTTTCTTCATAACCCTCCTGGAGTTTCTGCTGAATTTTCTGGACATTTAACAATTCTCTAGATATCTTCATATTGGCTGCTTGAAACTCAAAACATTTCCTGCCTTATGTGAGCCCTGGCAACCCACCAGCTCAGACTCCCTGGCAGATGTTTGCCTAGCATTGCGGATTTTCACTCGACGTATGTGTAACTTAGCGTCAGGCACAAACTCAAGAGGATTCTGGAGGAGCCTTTTTACTGCTATGCTCCCTCCTCCCTGGTACTCTGCCTTAGAAAGCCTCCTCAATTACCCCCTCAGCTCTCTCCTCATCTCAGCAAGGCCGCTGTGCTCTACTTAGGCTCCCCCTCACTGGGCTGCAGTTCAGAAAGGACTTCCAGCAGAAAGTGAAGGTGACACTAAAGCTTGCTTCACCTGTTCCTTTCTTTCAGGAATCAGTCCTGTGCTACATGCTGTCTGATATCTGAAAACAGTGGTTTCATGTATTTTGTGCAATTTTCGAGTTGCCCACATTAGGAAGGTATTATAGGCTGAATGTGTCCCCCAGTATTCTTATGTTGAAACCTAATGCCCCATGTGATGGTCTTAGTTGTGGGGAGGAGAGTGGGGAAGTTGGGAGGTGATTAGGGCACAAGGGAAGAGCCCTCATGAGCTGAATTAGTGTTCTTATAAAAGAGGTCTGACAGAGCTCTCTCGCCCCTCCCACCATGTGAGGACACAGCAAGAAGTCTACAGCTCACCAGAGGGCTCTCACCCAACCATGCTGGTATCCTGATCCCAGACTTCCATTCCCCAGAACTAGGGGAAATAAATTTCTGTTATTTATAAGCTTCCCAGTCTGTGATATTTTGTTACAGCAGCCTCTACGGACTAAGACAGAATGTAGGTCTGGTACCAGTTACTTGAATGTAGTAAAAATGAGAACCTCTACACCCTCTGCATGAAGCACATTGTAGTGATCTGCTTCTCTAACTCCTTCTCAGGAGGCTGGATCGCAAGCAACAGAAGCTGTCTGTGGCTGGTTGAACAGAAGAGGAACTTCAAAGAGTCACACATAGCTCTCAGGAGAGTACAAAGGCTAGAGAATCTGCCCCAAACAGTCTTTATAGGAACAATGCCCAGCACATGCTTCAGGAACTGCTCTGATAAGAAAACCACTTCTGGCCCCATTGCTGCCACCAAAGTCTGTAGACAGTGGGTATAGCTGCTACTTCTACACCAGGAACTTAAATTATACCACAACCATCTACCCTTATGTGCTACTTCCTGTGTCAGGAACTTCACTGTATACCCACTGCTAAAGTGGCCACCTCCAGAGAGAGCGTGTGCCCTGTATTTAACTCTAGTTGCACTTTCTCTTGAGTCTGACAAGGAAAGCAAGAGCCTTTAATTTTCAGCTTCTGTAAGGGATGATTTTTTTCTTCCCACCAAGGCTTACAAAGTAGAAGATTCCCAAATTAAAAATGTGGTCGAGATGCTCAGTGGCCAAAATAGCCTTTATAGAAGAATAACCATGAGTCTTGGATGGTTCTCTGCCCCTCTTAGTACTGAAGCATGGGATAAAATCACTACCTTCATTTCTGGAAGAGGGATCTATAAACTGGCTTCCTTTGGAGCCTATGAGAGGGGCCCACTCCCAGATCATATGAGTATTCCATATCAGCAACCTCTAACAAAGTGTCTTTTCCCATAGTTCAGCAATGGGTGGCAATTCCATCAGTTATAATGATCGGTCTCCTGGCTTCAGGTCGCAGCAGAAGACAGAAATGAAGATGACAAAACATTAGTAAGGGTACTGGAGCCAAAATTCTCAGAGGTTGGGGCATATTTCTGAGTTTCTGGTATGTAATGAACTGGAAAAAGGCATCTAGATGCATTCTAGAAGCATAACTAGAAATGACATCTAAGTGAGCCAATCTTCTTAGATTTATTTATCATTCTGATCATTTGGGACCACTGACCTTTAAGAAATTGCTGCAGTGTTTAAGCCATTAACAGCTTAGCTAAAAAAAATTGTGCAATGTACTTTTCATCTGAGGCCTAAAAGAAAAAGATGCAGTCAGGAGGTGTTAGTGGTAGGAAGGAAAAGAGGAATGGGTATGGCATATGGCACAATGCTATGAAGGTGCGTCAGGTGGAGTGTTGGAAGCAGGCGAGCCCTGGGGAGTGAGGAGGCTGCAGTCTGAAGATACTGGGCGTGTGTGGAAGAAAGAAGCATAATAGAAGAGCAGGTGGACCAGATAAAAGGATGGTAACCATTTCACCTCTTTATCAATAATTCTAAGAAAGAGATTTAGTGGGTGAGAAAGGTACCAACAACAGGGTATGGATGAGCATGGATTCACATGTTGAGAAACCAACTGACTGAAATTTGGAACAGATCATGGATTTGACTTGGATCCTTCTTACCTCCCTCTTCCCCTGAAATCTGCTTCTCCTAAAGTTCCTTATTTCTAATGTAGCTTGGTAGGCCTAGGAAGTTTGGTGAGCAGAAACTCAGATGTAATGGATATTGTTAGGTGCCTCCCCAGCATACATCCCCCCATACCTGCCACCCACTGTTCAGGAACCACAGAATCTAAGTGGGAGTAAAGCTCAGGGTAGTCCGGACCCCTTGTCACAGTGATGGTTTCAGGGATGAGCAGTAGCCCAAGCCTAAGGCAACAACTGTCTGCTGTTCTCCTGGCCAGCGTGACTGGTCCAAGGATGAACTAAGTTCATCTGATCAGAGGAAGCCCAAGACTTTTGTGCAATGAGTGAGTCAAGAGAAACTCTCTCCCCTTGGGCAATGCAGTGCATGGGTGGAAATGGCTGGTTTTGGTACCATCATTTTAGCGTCAGGTGAGAAGGCAAACTAAATAGGAAGTTGATCCAAAAAGAGGAGGAAAAGCTGAAAGAACTGCAGAAAAACTAGAGTAAGAGTTCTTATGAAGACTAAACTATGAGTTTTATTAAGGTAAGCTTTATTAAGCCCTGCTTAAAGCTCACGCTACTTCTGAATGTTTCACTTAGAGAAGTCTGTGTGCTTCCTTTGCTTTTGAGGTCAGTTTGGGCTCTATTACTTGCAGCCCAAAGCATCCTAGCCAGGATGCCAAATGATTTCTTGGAATCCATATTTTCCATTTCTGAGGCAGATGTGAAGTGGAGCAAACAAAATGACAAAAAGGGACTATATTTTAGAACCTTATTGTCCTTCTGGAGTTCTACTCTCAGCTAGATCACTCAGTTGGCCCATGGTTAGGAACCAGTGAGAAAGGCTTAAAAAGTGAGGAAGAAGCCCCCCAAAATAACAGGGAATGTGAAAACAGAGGAGATTCAAAAATCAAAGAGAGGGAGAAGGCTGGTAGAATCACAATGTAGATGCCTCAGAGTTATCTTAGCCCTTCCCAATGCTATAGTACCAAGCCCTGGGGATTCTGTCTTAGTATCCCTGATTCTCATGGCTTACTCTTCATTTTCACTGCTATGTTTAGTTTAGACCTTCATGACCTCTGTCTTTCTTGCTCTCTCTGCCTTCACTCTCGTCCCACCAAGTCCATTTTCCACACCACTCCTGGAGTGACCTTTTCAAAAGACAGCTCTGAAGTTGTCATTTTCTTCCTGAAAAACTTTTGATGCCTCCTTCATGAGGAGCATGGAAAACAGCATGAATTTTGAAGACAGATCATTTTGAAACCTGACTCTGACACTGAGCAGCTATGTGACTCTGGACAAATTTTTAAATTTCTTTGTGTATCACCTACCTCAACTATAGCAGTAACACTATAATAGTCAGGATTTCTCTGGTTACCAGGGACAGAAAACTAACCCATACTCACTAGGCAAAAAGGGAGGTGGGACTTACTAACTCAAGTGACCGATTATATAGAACAGCATGTTGTACTACTGTTGGGACTTGGGGATAATTAGAAATGGGAAATCACAAATGATCTGTGTTATCTCTGTCTTTTGGGGGGGGAAAGGGCTAGAAAGAGGAGGTTTATCTCCCCATTTTTGCTTCTCTCAGCATTTAGCTTAATTTTCTTGGATTGGCTGTTTTGGAATGGCTGAAACATCAATGACCAACAGCTTTGGCTCACCACTTACAGTTTGGTTAGTAATAAAAGAGGGGAGACTCCTGTTTGGAACCCCAAATTCAAACCTTTCAGGAAGGGCTCTGACTGTCCCATCATGGATCAGGTGCCCACCCAGGGCTAATCAACAGGGGTCGGGGCAGGATGTGTAAGAAGATGGCAACTTCTATTTAAACTACATGATCACAGAGATTAAATTAAAAGGAACATTTAGCAGAAGCAAATGGTACTGTTCTGGATAGACAAACCAGTATATATTCTCTATGAAGTTTATCTTGCATGGCTGTTTTGGGGAATAAGAGGACCTCCATAAATGGGCACCAGGTACCCAGGACAGTGTCTGAGCACAGTATACAGTGAGAGCACACAGCCAGCAGATGCTCTGCAAATTCCTTCTCCATCCTCACATCCTCACTCCCAGGGCCAATGTTTGCCTAGATGGTGCCTTTATCTTTTGGTAATTTCAAAAAGGTTCCCCTCTCTGAGTGGATGCAGCCCTATGGGCACAGGCTTGACAAACCAAAGTCACATATGTGATAAGAAAAAAGTTCCCTTCATTCCGATGAACATAGCCTTGAGCCAGCTTTCTCCCTTAGCCTTTGTACAGTGCACAGACTGCCCAGCCAGGGTGGGGCCCTGCATGCTTCTTAACATGGCTCCCGGAGGCCCAGGGACTGACTGCATTATACAGTTCCTGTATACAAACCCGCTCACCCGCACCACTAACCCTGCACTCTGTTCATTCTAGATGGCCCACATTCCCCAGAAACTGTGTGTTGCTCCTTCTTGCCCTGGCGCACGGTGTCTTTCCCAGGCATTCCTTATCTTACTCCTACTGTCCTCGAAAAGCCCAGGCCAATGACAGCCTTCTGCAAACCCTTCCTTAGCACACCCAGAAGTAGGTACTAAGAGTCTCCTTTGTGCCTGTTATTTATCCTCTATCCCAGCACTGATCACTTCATGTAGTAATTATCCGTTTGCTCATCAGTGCTTTTCTGTCTTCCTCTCTAGTGACTACGGCTTTCCAGTTCTTTGTCCCCCATCTAGAAATAAAGCCTGGCATCTGACAGACCTCAATAAATGCTTGTTAAATGAAATACTGGATGAATCAACGAAGAGTAGGAAGTAGAGGAAAAGAGAAGGCTAGATAGAGATTTCCCTGTTCTCACACAGACCTGTGTTTTGACATTTGCAGCTGACAGAAAAGGAGAAAAGCAAGCACAGAGCCTAGGAGATGCTTAGAAAACAAAGTTGCTTCCTGTCCCTTCAATCCCTGAAATTTGAGAACTGTTTCTGTGTTTTTTTTAACCACTTGACGCATCTTCTTTGACTATAGGAAAGAGAGATTTCTGTTGAGATCTGTTTGGTCTTTCTAGCTAATCCATCTGTTGGCTGACCTCAGGCATCCAGGATAATTTCCCCTCCCACTCCACATACACACTGGTGGAATCTGCCCAGAGCTCTAAGATTCCTGGCAGTCAGTTTTGGCTTTTCTATGGGCCAAAGGGATGAAGTCACCATCCCCAATGAAGTCACCACTGCCTGATTCACCCGACATCAGTTTCCCACTTGCAGGACTCTGACATTGCCAGAGCTTCTCCCAGCACACCCAGAACCTGGGGGCCCTGCCATTTTTCAAGGTTCTGGAGCTGATCCTCTAGCTCTCTGGATTCTTAGTAAATGTCTGTCCCTCTGAGAAGTAGTGTAAGAGTCCAGGAGGTTGGAGTCCTCAATGGTGGAAGCCTCAGAGAAGGCTCCATCCTCCAGTCCTGGGGTAGACCTTGTCATCTCTCATAAAGGCCTTCCCCATGTCTCCAGCAACTGCTTCTCCCCTTTTCCCAAAGGTTTTACCAGGATCTCTCAGGACACATTGTGAAGGGCCCTAGAGTTCTCAAGGGTGAGAACTGATCTCAGCCTTTTGGATGAGCTCCTACTTATAGATGAGAAAGCTGAGGTCCAGGGAAGAGAAGCAGCATGCTCAAGGTAACACTGCCAGCTAGGGTCAAAGCTGGGACCAGAGGCACTCTCCTGGCTGTGTGCATAAACTTCTTTTGATAGACTCTCCTTTCAGAATACCAGTCCCAGCAAGTGCTTCCTGAAGAAATGGTCCTATAGGCAAAGGGGGCAAGTCCTCCTTTCTTCCCCTCTAGGAGGAAGTGGCAGAGACTGGCCTTGACTCAAGATCTGACTTCAAGGCACTGTCATTCAGTACATACAAAGTATCTTACAGATTCGTTGACTGATCTAAAACAGTGGGCAACACAAGTACCCACACTCAGACCCAAAAGGAAGGGTCTGGCGAGATACTCAGTGTGATTCTACAGGGAACTTCCAATAAGCCAGAAAGTCATTTTAGGACAATGGAAATCAGATTTGGGGTTTGAGAGTTAGGCGTGGGAAGTGAGGAATGCGGAGCATTTCCGAATGTGTGTTCCAGGCCCTTGAATGCTGGAATTAGCTGGAAGCCCTGGCATAACCCCTTCACCTCTCTAGGTCTCAGTGTGCTGACCGGCAACCTAAGGCAGATGGTAGACCTCTGCAGTGCCTCTCCGTAAGGCATTTTCTAATCCTGTGAATGGATGAAAGGAAGTGAGTTCTGTGCTGTCAGCCAGGGCTGGGGAGTTGTCAGCCCTCTCCCCCAGTGCCTAATGTTCAAATGTTTCCAAGCTGTGTGTGCCCAGGCAGGGGACAGGAGCTGCCACCTGGATCACAGGCCAAGTCTTAGAGCGGGAGCGTGTGTCACTCCTCAAGAATCACAACCAGCACCTTCGAGGGACACTCGGGACCGCAGGGGGCCTCAGAGAATGTGGCCTCCAGGGGGGGCACACAGGTACGCTCGCCGCATCCAGGGCCGGTTGGGTCTTTTTCCGGCTGGTTGTGGGGGTGCTTCAGTGGTTCATGATGCTGTAACTCCCTTAGTCACCAATCTCACTGTAAATGATTCGAGCTCGTTCTATGAACGATCTAGATGGTGGGGTGGTGATGGGAGCGGGGCACCAAGCAATAAGCCGGGAGTCCCTGTTTTACGGCTCAAGGACCACCACCACTCCTTCCCCACAATCCCGCGTACCGTAAAAAAATTTTTTTTACTCTCTTGGCCTTTCTTCTTTCCCGATTTCTAGTTCTGTTGTACGCGTAGAGGCCGATAGGATAGATCCTGCCTTCCGAGTGGAGTTTAAATGTATATGTATAATTTTGCAGGACTATTGCGTCATCGTGGGAGTCGTCGTGGTTCCCCTCGTCCGCTCCCAGTATCGGGGCCTTTGGACGCTTCTGGACGCAGAGGGCACTTTCGCGAGGAGCCCTCGGCCCCCTCCCCGCTACCCCACCCCCCCCCAGCCCCACCTACGTCCCGCTCCCTCCTCCTGGACTCCTCC